>CAUYRH010035832.1:0-77587 GCA_963574655.1 Perodicticus potto
CCCCTCCTTCCCGCCCTCCTCCCCTCCTTCTCTGCCTCCTTCCTTTCCTTCACTCTTCCCTCTCTTCTCCTTTGTTTCTTTCTTCCTTCAGCAGCTACTGTCTACCAAGTGATCTGCCCTAGGAACGGGCTACTGATTCAAAGACAAGGAAGACATAGTTCCTGCCCTTGGGTGTCTTTTAGACAGAGCTAAACAGAGCGGAAGGCATGTTGGTACAATAAATTGTCAGAATATCATGATACACACATACAGGAGAGGACAGTAAAGAATGCGTAGTTGATTCTCATAGAGGAAATAGAACAAATATTAATGAACTCAGGTTTTTAGAGTTGACTATCAAGGTAGAATGTTAGACTGAAGGCAAGAAAAGGTGGTAGTCTGCGCAAAGATGGGGAAGCTTGCCAGGACATTCTGGGTATGACAAGCATTTCAATAGGACTAGAGTTTCTTGTAGGAAAGGAGCGGGGAGTAGGGGAAAATTTGATTAGAACTTGTGGTATATATTTCTTTTTTTTCCTAAGTAATAAACAAATTAAAAATATTCTAAATATTCTATTTTAATAGAATGCTAAATATTCCATTTTAATTATCCATATTTATGAAATGTGCCTTCATTATACCACAAGTTCACGTGAAAGGTGCCACTGCCTTTAGGGGCAGCTTTCAGTGATGCACCACAGTTTCTGGAAGACAAGTGTTTTCCGGTGTTAACATCGCAAACTTAAGTCTATTATGTGACGGGAAAAGTTTTAATTGTATCCAAAATCAATTTAAATCTTGTGTTAGGAAAATAAACAATACAGGACATTTGAAAGGAATGAAAAATATAGAATGAAAATATAGAATAGGGATACAATTATAGCAAAATTTTTTTAGAATATATGAGGATAGGCATCTGACCCCGTATCAGAAAATAAGTCTATCTATCCTTGAATAACTTTTTGGTTTTACTATTGATCTATTTATTGGGGTGAAGAATAAATAGACTCAAATCATTATTATAAAGATAAACCAAAGTGAATTTTCAAAGTTATGCAAAATATTAAGCTAGAGTACAATTTTCTGGAGGATATTTTTGGTTTTGTCTTTGCAAATAGAAGAGTATAATTGCGAATTAACTTTATTATCATTTTTATGTCAGCATTTTTTTTCGGAACTTCTCACTGAAAACATTGATGAATAAGAATTATAAATGTGAGCGCTTCATTTCAGAACTACATCAATTGTTAATGCACTATAGAAACGATTCCACAAAGTAATTTGAGCATCTGTGTTTTTCAAATAAAAATAATTTTTTTCTGTCTGAGTAATTTTTTTCTTTTCTTCTGGCCTGATTTTCTTTTAAACAAACAATGTGCACATATTTTGAAATGTTCAGGAAGTTGTTTTTTAATGAACAAGATTTTCTTTAATGGTTTACAATACAATATATTATTTTTTCTGTTTTTATTCCTGTTTTTTTCCTGAAACAGTCCACATTTATGTCTCTTTACATGCTGATTAAACATGGATTTATCCAGTACTTAGAATGTGCTATAATCAGTTAGGTTCTGGGATGAAGGTTTATGGTGGAGGATCACAGACATATGGTTTCTGCTCAAATGGGCCTTACCTCTCACTACCTCTTATCTTAAACTTCACAAGACCCATCGGAACTAATGGCTGCAACATCTGTTTTCTAGATGGGGAGACTATGTCTATAATCACAGAGGTGTAATCGTCCAAGTTACAATAGCTAAAAATTTCCCTTTCTAAATTTCTTCACTCTCTCATTGATGCCAGGGTTTTAAGGCACCTATTTCAAAATTCAGATAGATGGATAGATAGATACATAGATATATAGATAGATCTTTATTTTTCGTATCAGTTCCACAGTTAATGTCATATTGGTGATGCTTTATAAATAAGTTATTGCAATAAATCAGTTCATAGTTTTCCCATTATGTTCACCACAGTCTGTAGTTTTATAGTTGCATAGTTGAAATAATAAAACAGCTTCCTTTTTAAATTCCTGAATATTTTAGTCTATTTCACCCAGCCCAACACAATGAAATCAACTTCCTATTCTCTGAGCCACACAGCAGCCATCAGTAAGAACAAAGCAATGGCTCCTGAGTTCTTGCTTGAGTAAATTTTATAACGGTCCCTCTTCCTTTTTTATAGTCTTTATATGCCTGTTACTATTTACTCTAGTGTATCACCTTATTCCTGCCAATAATACAATATTCTTAGTTAGTTCCTTTGCCATTTATTGCTCTTTATTTCACCTCTTGTTTAAAAATCTGTGAGTGTTTATTTCGGATTCTTTAGTGCAACCCCAACCATTTCCACATAACATCACATTCATGGTTGCTCTAACTTCATTTTTTCCCCAGGTTCCATAATAAACCTTTCTTCCATAAAATACACCCGTAAACATCATTTGACTCTTTATTGTAATATCTGCCCAGAGCTTCATGTCTTAACGGTGCAAAACAAAGTTCTTTGCATTACTCCACCAATCTCATATCTTTTCCGGGATTCTGTGCATCAGTAGGTGTGAGGCTATAACATACCCATTCGTATAAATCAGAAATTCGGAAACTATTCTTAACTGCTTCTTCTGTAAGCTGTCAATTTATCTTCGTCCTTAATGCTACTACACCTATGTGGATCAAAATGATTTCTCCTGTAGCCAGTCATCATAGACTTTCCTAATAGGTCGTCCTCTCTCGCTGTATTGAAGAAGACAGCCAAGGAGATACAACGTGGCTCACATATAAAGCATGAGATACATCAATAAATTATAATCTGTACTTTATGTCAGATGTAAGATCCCAAAGACTATTAATTATGCATTTAATCTATTTTTCCAGTATTACCTTTGAAAATATATTAACCTGAATATGGCATCTTTCTACCTATAATATTCTCCTTATTTTAAATTTGAGGTATTATTAAACCTGTCAGTGACTTCTTGCTAACCCTGAATAGTATTTTGAAAAATCCCTATGTATTCTGATTGGTTTCTCTCTCACCTCTTTCATAATTTTTTTTTTTTTTTAATCCACAGTGCCCCAGACCTACTACCCTTCAGAACCTTGTGTGAAGCAGCACCACCGCTTTCCCATGTACAATCCTTTTTTTTTTTTTTCATTAAATCATAGCTGTGTATATTAGTGCAATCGTGGGGTACAATGTGCTGGCTTCATATACAATCTGAACTATTTTCATCAAACTGTTTAACATGCCTTCATGGCATTTTCCTAGTTATTGTATGAAGACATTTGTATTCTACACTTAGTAAGTTTCACTTGTACCCTACGAAGATGCACCATAGGTGTGATCCCACCAATTACCCTCCCTCCACTCAGCCTCCCCCACCCCTGTCCTCCTTTGCCTCTTTCCCCATATTCTTGTGCTATAATTGGGTTAGATAATTGTCCATTACCTTAGAGTATGACAATTCTTGGAAAACATCTATCATTTCCCCTTTATCTTCTTGTATTTTTTCTCTGATTTGAAAGTAGAAGCTCGAGAACGTAGTTTGGAATCCCATCTTCCAAGTCCGACTGTCCAAGATGCATGGTGCTTGCCACTTAATTATTAGATGTGACTCTGTGAAAAAATACTCCACTTCTGTTAAATAGGATTAAAAGTGAAACCTACCCACATAGATTATATACATTGCCTGGCAACTTATACATGGTCAGTAATTATTAGCTGTTGCTGTTGTAAATCTTCATCAGTAATGTCACACACAACACATTTAATTACTGTAGTATAAAGAGTCAGTAAACAGATTGGTTAATTAAAGCCCCTTCTCTTGTAATAGAATCCTAACTCCTCTCAAGCTAAAAAATGTCCTCGTGTGATTTATTGTTCCAATTTAATGCAGTGCCCCTCTTTTATTTTATTCTGAAGACATAGGAAGGAAAGTAATTTTTAACTGGTTTTCTAAAGATATAATCATGGTATAACTACTACATACGCATATAATCTCATTTAATTTGTCACAGTACTATGAGGCAGATACTTTAAGTATTTCTGTCTTATAAATAGATGATAAACTTTAGATATGAATTGAGTAGTCTTCCCAAACATTGATATTTGTGCTATAACTGTTGAGTCTGAATTCCCAAATGCTATATAAGGGTACTTCTTGGAGAATGGGTAAGATGAGGTCGCCAGACTTCTGCCATTAAACCTTGTTTCCTCTAAGAACCTAGAAACGTAGAAATCTCTCTCTCTCTCTTTCTCTCCTTCTCCCCCTACATGCCTTTTCTCTCTCCTAGTATCATCCTTAATTTAGTAAAGTCTTCTCAAATCTGGGAAATCAAATCTTTTTCTCTTCTCCCAGTTCTTCAACCTTTTCTGTTTTGTTAGATTCCTTGTGCATTTTTCTCCTGGCCAAAGATTATGATCACCATATTATTATTTATTTCCATTGTACTCAAACATCATTTCTGTTAACACAAAGTAGCAACAGTTAACACTATTGATCACTTAGGAGAAACTGCTTTTATATGACTTTGTATTTTATAAGGAAATTGGTGACAGTTTCAAGTTGGTCGTATCTATATAAGATAGGACCTGAACTTGAAAGTAAGAAAGTCAAATTTTAAAGCTGTATTTCATAACCCTGTCTTGCACAGTAATTTAGGTGACACCCCCCCCCAGTTAATATAAACTACACAGGTCATACTTAATGCTTTCTCTATAGGTATTTATATATACATACACACATACAGTAATGAATCGATTTCATAGAAAAGTAGCTGCAGTTGTTTCTCATGTTTCAATCTTTATTCTTGCTATGTGCTCCAACCTTCCATTTGAAAATAATGAATTTGCAACAATACATTCTCCTTAACTACGCAATACTGATTTCATTCAATAAATTGGGGAGAAAGTCACCAACACTAAAGAAAATGATGCCCAATTGCTCATTGAAGTCACTGCTCAAATACTCTTTTTTTTTCCTTCTTTTAACTACCTCTAGAATTTCCTCCCAAAGGGTGTAACTCAAATCAGTCAACTCTAAGGGGTTAACACAGGCTCCATCAAGCCCCTCCTTCACCTGCAAATTATATCACTCTTCAGCATGTGTCACTTGCACAACTTTTCAACTCTTTCCTTCCTAAGGTAATAGGCCCAGAAGCTGGATGCTGCTGTGCTTCGGCACCTGTCATTTTGACATTTCATGCTTTCTTTAGAAAAGAGAAGTTGGTAGAATGTGAGAAAAGTGGAACTTTGACAGGTTGTCAGAATATCTTGCAGCACAAACCAACCTGCCAGCCAGCCTGTTTCTGGTACATTTCAAAGTCTTCTAGCAAACGAACTGCAGTTACTGACTGAAGAACTTCTTAAGTAGGAAGATTCCTTACTTTTCTCAAGACTGAAATTAAATAATGTTCACCTGAAATTGGTTTAAATTTTAGTCATTTTACTTACAGTTGCATATCAAATAAAATACAACTTGGTAAGCCAAAATTGATAGAAGTATCTTAGCTGATTGGTTTTCTTTCATTTGAATTTAATACTCTCTGATTGAGGATGGATATCTATAAATCCAAAACAATTCATGAAATGACCTTAAGTTTGCAACAATGAATAGTTAGTGTCTGATTCAAAAGTAAAATATTCTGGCATGCAGACAGTAGCAAGAAAACTGGGAAAACTAGGCCAGAAACTGTGGCTTTAAGAAGGCTACCAACAAATGGAATAAGAATAGCGGTAAGCTGTGCTAAGTTATAGGAAATGGTCACGTGGACAAAGAGCCTCCATGAAGTATGTTAGCGAGGTGGGATCTCTCCACCCAAGTCCAGTGGTGAATGTGTTTCTAGATGCACGTAATGCCCTGTAAGAAAAAAACAAAAAACAAATAGCACATCAAATTATTGATGGAAAAGTATTTTATTTATTTTTATCTAAACTTGATACCAAAAAAATAAAAAGGAAAGAGTTTATGTAACTCTCCTAGGATTTCTAGTATCATTTTTCCACAAGTCTGATTCTACTAACATTGCTTTTTTCAGATCCCCCTTCCTGTTACAAGCTAGTAACTGTAAATCATCATGTAGTTCATTCTAGTATAATTTATGTGCCTTTCCATGTATATCTTTGAAACTGTACTTTAAAGTGAGTAAAATATTTGGTTTCTGCTTAATTGAGATTTTATGGCCTCTAGGAAATAATTGCCAACAGTTAATGTTCCTTTAACTTATGCAGTAAACCTTTAATCTGTGACTATTTTTTTTTTTTTTTGGTGAAACATATTACTAAACTCTTAGATTATGTGTATTTAATACATTTCCCGTATTTATGGTACCATGCAGTCTTCTGGATATTATATCTCCTTTCTACCCCATACAAGGTTTGAGAGATGTAATAACCTGCACCATACACTCTGGTTTCTAAGAGAATGTTCTTGAAACACAATTGTTACTGTTTAAAGGGCAATATTCTTCATGTGTGACTTTCCCAACACAATTGTCTAGAGAAAGGGCTGGTCACTTGCCAAAGGCTAGCAAAAGACCTCCTTAATATAAAGAAAAAATCAAAAAACAAAACCTTTGAGTGTGAGCTGTGGCCATGCAAACCAAAACCAAATTTTCATGTGAAAGAGTAATAATGTGGGAGTTAAAGCAATTGATGAGTTGCTAGTCAGTCAGCAAATTGAAGAGCTGAGCTGAATAAAGCAGAGATGCTTGGCAAAAAAGTCTGCTATCTAGGGTCCTGGCAAATATAAGACATGCTCATTCTTATAGCATGTTTTTTTCTGAAGCAACTTAAGTGGATCTCTACCTTAATACCAATAAACCCTTGATTATAATAGACTCTTTAAGAAAATGTGATTCTATCCATAAATACTATTATTCTTTCCATTTGAAGATTATATTTCTTAAGATTCTGCTGTTCATATGATGGCAGAATTTGATGCATTTGCCTAAGTCTTTTCAGTCCTTTTCATACATGTAAACCTGCCAGCTGGGCAGCCTTTTTTCTTGTTTATTTCCTTATGTTTGCATTGACTACTGTTTTGCAACTTGGCCCCTTTATTTTGTGCATTGTATTTCCTTTTTTAGGATAATTCATTCTATCTTTTGTATCTCTATTTTTTTTGGTTCTCTTTTTATCATTTGTTTTGTTTCCTTAATGAGGAATATATAGTATGTGTTGAAAAAAAGCTCTGACCTATGATTAATGAAACTCAGATTCAAATCCCTCTTAGAAATAGGGAACTTGGGAAAAACACATAACTTTTCTGAGCACTTATTTCTAATCTTTAAACATAATAGAATTATTGACTCATAATTTTTGTGATGTTTAAATGAAATTAACTGGATGAACTTTCTTAGCACAATACCTAGCTACTATACTTGATCTTAGCCAAAAGGCCAAGAAGTAAAAGTCTAGTAACGTATGAGAAATTTAAATCTCGGAGACCTGACTAACTCCTTGAAGTGTGTCCTCAGGGAATCTTATACTTTATTTCTCCAACTAAGGGAATGCCATAACAAAGATTTATTAACCAAAATACATTATAATACTAGTTTTTACTTGTATATTCTACTGAGTTACTGTTACTTGAAAAGTAATTAATGTGTGATGACAGTTAACTTGCAATGAGTACCGTTTCTTTGCTAGAAACTTCATTTGCATATTCTCCCAAAATCTTGGAGATGATGTCCCATTACTCCTATTTTACCAATAAGAAAATTGAGGCAATGAGTATTTAAATAACTGACCCAACTGTGAGTAATGGGGAGTGGGATTAAAATTCAGATTCTGATGGATTTGATTCCAGAACTTGCAACTTTAACCATTTATCTCTGTCTCTTTGCCACTCTACATTTTATTCCTTCTCCCCTCTCCACTTTCCATTAAGGCCCACTTTTCAAAGATTTTTGTTTGTTTTTCATCTACAACCATATGTTTTACATGTGTTAGTCATGTCTCTTTAGTATGACCCATGTGCCTTGTACTGTGAATGATCAGATCTTTCTGGATCTTCTCATAAGTCAGGAGTAATGTGGAATAAGGTAGGATGAGGGCAACCAGGGAGAATGTTTAAGGACTCCAAAGAAACCCATTTTAAAGGAGCTTTAATGTCTCCTCTATATGTCTATTGTCTTGTTGAAGTAATAAAGGCAGAAAGTGAATGACCTTTTTTCACTTTTTTGCTGTAATGGCTGTCATACCTTTTCTCTGTATCCGCAAACTCCCCTGGTCCTTTTCAACCACTTGCATATTTCAGGTTTGCTCAAGTCCTTGACAGCCTTAGTTCTGCAATTTGTCTGTACATATTTAGCAATTGTTATACCTCAAGTGACTGTGTGTACAATGTGGGGCCCTTACAGCAGAATAAGTACTCAGTAAATCTGGACTATCTATCAAAAATAAGCCACCTATCAAGATCCTGTCTCTACAAAAAGTAGAAAAGTTAGCCAGGCATGGTGATGCATTCCTGTAGTCCCAGCTATGCAGGAGGGCGAGGTAGGAGGCTCACTTGAGCCCAGGAGTTTGAGGTTGCCCTGTGCTATGATGACATCACTGCACTCTAGTCTGGGCAACGTATGAGACCATATCTCAAAAAAAAAAAATCCCTTGGAAAATGCACAGTGCCTAAAAACAGGTGTAATGTAGACAATTGTGATACCTGGAGGGTTAGTCTGGTAGGTGGAAACTGCTAATTAATTTTTCCAAAAATTATCTCCACTGTAGCTCGGAAAGGGCCATAGATTATACAGAACTTATTGTTCTACTAGTAAGGAAAAAGAATCTAGCCTTCAGGGAATAAGAGCTGAAATGAATTAGAGAGGAAAGCATGGTATCCAGCTACCATAAGGGTTCAGAGAAAGGCAGTATTGGGGTAAGGATCTTGGGGCTAGCTAATCAGGAGGAAACTAAAGACTTCCATAGTCCAAGGCCAGTGGACAAGAGCAATTCTGGAGTACAACTCAATATAGGTTGTACTGTACACATAGAGCACCCAGAATGGAGGGGATAAGATGTTAAAAAGAGATGTTTTATGAAGAATATGTATGAGAAGACTCATTCAGATACCCTTAGGGAGTCTCCTTTTCATGTATCCTAGGTCTAGAGTAAAAGACAATCTCATATTTCTTAAAATAGTGGTGTTGTGAGACTACTGATATAATTTCTTGGTACTGAATAATCATTTGTTGAGGTAGGATCACCAGTGACTTAGCTCTGAGAATATGAGGTAGGTAGAGCCAGGAGGAAGTAGCAAGATAGTTCACAAGGAAAAGTCCAACAGAGAAGTAGATGTCCTTTCTAGGTATTATTTTTTTTTCATTTTTTTCCTTTCATAGAACAAGCTAAAACTATGAACAATTTTTATTATTTCAAGGCATAAGATGCAGATTTGGAAAAATGCATATATGTATTTTACTACAAATTCTATATTCTACTATATTCTATATCCATGATTGTATAAGAAAAAAAAATCAACTGGATAATATATTTTTCCAAAGGACTAAGATAGATGATAGATAGATAGATAGAAAACATTTTAAGCAAATTGCAATAATTATCAAATTAATTTTTAAATGTATAATTCTATTATCATAGCATTAAAACGTTTATTCTGACTTGATATCTCCACTACTGTAAGACATTACATACCTCACCCCCCTTAATACAAACTTATTCTCTTTGTTTCCTCTCTGTTCAAAAACAAATGGTAGGTTTTAGCCTAGTTTAAGAAACATTTAGGCCAAATCATACCACATTTTAAATTTTCGTTTAAAAATATCTTTACCTGATCATGTCTATTTGAGTCAATA
Source organism: Perodicticus potto (assembly GCA_963574655.1). NCBI lineage: Eukaryota > Metazoa > Chordata > Mammalia > Primates > Lorisidae > Perodicticus > Perodicticus potto. The sequence goes on from CAUYRH010035832.1 coordinate 9,792, forward strand.
CAAAAAATTTTCAAAGATCACATATTTCCTAAATTCTCTGTGGCTATTTAGGAAAGCAGAATCCTCAGCAACATGAATTTCATCCATACTCCCTCATTATAATAAGCTTATTTATTCCTATTCTATTTTTCTGGGGGAGGAGAGCAGGAGTAAGACGCGATCTCTTAGGAATGATTCTGTGGTAGCTAAAGAGAGAGCTGCCAGCTAAATTTTTCTCTCAGAAAACTGTAGTCTTGTATCAATTATAACTTTCTTAGACCTCACAGATGATTTTACCCTGTATTGTACTTATTATATTTGTCTCACTAACAAACTTTGAACTTCTTAAGACCTAGTTCAGCATTCAAACACATGAGGTCTGACTATTAAGTTTGTGAACTTGCCATCATGTGCGTATATTGGCAAAAATGTACAAACAACTCTATAAGGTTTCATAACATTGGTAACTCAGTATCTCCCAGCTGTGTTCCTATTGACATGTGGCAGTGTCTTGCTGAATGGCGTTCATTATTGTTTTTGTGTATTTGTGTTTGGTCATGAGAATATTGAAACTTGAATTAGAGTAATAAACAAGCATTAAATTTCTTGTTCAGCTTGGCTAGGGTGAAAATGCAATCATGGACATGTTAGTTCAAGTTTATGGGAATAATGCCATGAAGAAAATGGCAGTGTACAAATGGATTAAATATTTTCCATAAGGGAGAGGAAGTGTTTTTGCTAAAGAGAAGTCAGGGAGACCAGTAAAGAGAAGCACAGATGAAAACATTATAAAATTTGTTGAATTGTACTTCAAAATCATCAGGTAACTGTGAGAAGCATAGTAGACCAAGTAAACATTTAGAAACAGGAAAATGTTAACTGAAAATCTTGGCATGAGAAAGGTGTGTGCAAAAATGGTTCTAAAGGAGCTCACTGATGAATAAGAGCAAAGGAGAGTCAAGGTTTGCCAAGACCTTTTGGAGAGGCAAGGTGATGTTTTGAGCCACATTATCACTGATGGTGAAATGTGGGTGTAACAATGCGACCCTGAAAAAAGGGGTCAAATGCACATTGGAAGTCAGTCAATTCTCCATAATCAAAAAATTCTGTTGGTCTAAATCAATAGTCAAAACAAGGTTGCTAACCTTTTTTGATGTCAGAGGGATTGTTCATTATGAATTTATACCAACTGGACAAACAGATAACCAAGTTTGCTATTTAAAAGTGTTGAAAAGGCTATACAGAAAAGAGGAAAACAACCTAAACTTTTCACCAACAATTCATGGCTTTTGCATCACAACAATACACTAGCTCACATGGTGGTATTGTCTGCAAGGGAATGTTTAGCCAGTAGAGAACATCCTCCCTACTCACCTGATTTGGCCCCCAATAACTTTTTTATTTATGCAAAGATAAAGAAAATATTGAATGGAAGACATTCTGATGACATTCAGGACATCAAGGATAATAGGACAAAGGTCTGATGGCCATTCCGTAATAAGAGTTCCCAGATTGCTTTGAAAGGTAGACTAGGTGCTGGCGCCTGTGCATCGCTTCCCAAGGGGAAGTGCACTGAAGGTGACCGTAGTGATTTTTAGCAATGAGGCATGTAGCACTTTTTCTAGGATGAGTTCATGAACTTAATTGTCAGACCTCATATATACTTTATGTGTACTCATAAAGTACACAAACACAGATTAAGGGAGTCAGTGTGTATACACCTTAGTCCCTCAACACCATGTTTGGCATCATGATAGGCATCTAGTAAAATATAATAGAGTGAATGAATTGTGCATTGGCTCAATGGCCAAGTCAGTTCCTAAGTGGCTCTCTGTTGCTTACTCAAGGGGATGCTGGGTTATATTGCCCCTACTTTTTACAAATGTTATTCCTTGAACCCCTGGTTTCACCTTTTCGTTATTATTCCAGCATATCTCCTTCTCCTTTCACCCTGTCTTGTCAATTTTACCTGGACTCCAGAGAGCAGAAATAACTTCGTCTATAAGGACTGATGTTTCTTTGTCTTTTTAACTTACACATAAACTTCGCTTTTGGAACTTGAAAGTCAAAACCTTGACTCCTCCATTTCTTGGTTTTATTGTCTAGTACTGGGTTATACTTGACTAATTTCTTAGAGAGGAACACAACACTAAGTGATAACGAGTAGAAAAAGAGGGAAGAGAGGGATAAGAATACACATAAAACCTCTGTATCACTATTGGATGAATGAAAGGTTAACTACAATTTAAAAAAATAAAAATGTGTAATATTGTTAAAGGGTTTATTCATATGAAGTTTTTTAAAAAATGTATTAGATACTATGGACAAAAATTCAAGACTTCATGGTTGAATTTCCAACAAAATCCTGCCAGATTCATAGCAGACTTATGTAATCTGCAAAAGAAAAAAATGAAAAGGTACAGCAGTCTAGCAACTGTGCCTGGGTGGCCTGCCTCCCATTCACACCTAGTGTCCTTTCCTGCATCTTTCAGTGCCTCCAACTGGGTTGTCCTCAGGGCAGGGAGCCTTCAGTGGTGGAGTTTGCCCTGGTATCAGAGCAGGACTGCAGACTCCTAGAGGAGAGATCAAGCTACCTTTCACTTACAAAATCTGTTTGTTCCAGTCTGAGACGGCTGGAGTCTCTGTGATGGAGACATCATTAAAAAGCACAGGGAAGTTAGAGTCAACTTTGGAGGGACTCTAGTGTCAAAACAGGTTTTTTGTTTGTTTGTTTTTTTTTTTTTTTAATTGGTTAATAAAGCTCATTTCCTTCTGAAGGAGTCCAAAAACCAAGCAAATGACATGGACTTAGCAACAGTAAAATACTGGTAACTGAAGTCATCCATCCTCCCACATTAGGAAAGGAGAAAATTTAGGCCAAGGACACAGGGGTGGCCCCTATTCCTCTATAGTGCTATATAGTCTTTAATGTTCACACAGAATTTGCTTTCTAAGGCATTATCTGAAAGACACACACATTCTAAATTGTACAACATTCAATTTATCTACCTTGGAAGGATGAATGGTTGAGTGAATCCTGCTGAGATCTGAGCCTTTGCATCCAGGGATTCTAAACGTTTGAACCATCTGCTGAGCTCACTAAGCCATCTCTCCACCCTCCAACAGGACAGCTTCTCTGCAAAGAAGTTTAACTTCACCAATCATTTCCCTGTCCACCCATGCAATTTTTCAGAAATTAAACAGCAGTCAATAGAAAAAAGCAAATGAGTTACCTCCTCAGAATTTTTTTAAGATCAAAATGCTGTCAAATTTGCAGGCTATTTGTGGAAGCACGATAGAGGCCATGGAAGGGAGCATAGGGTCCATTTAATGTCACTGATTCAATTTACAGATGAGGGGGTGGAGGCTAAAGGTTTTCATCTATCAATACCCCAAACTCAAGTCCTGTTGTTTCTACTTCAAAAATGTACACAAATCTATCTACTTTCTCCATTTTTTACTGCCACCAGCATAATGAAAGCCACAGGTGTATCTCAGTGAATTAAATTTCCCTGAACAGATTGTTTCACTTTTTAAAACCACATGATGTTTTTCCTATTTCACAGAGAATAAAATCCAATAGTTTTATATACCCTCCAATTCCCTGTGTGACCTGTCACTAGCCTATTTTCTGACCATATCTCCTGTTGCTCTCTTCACCCAGTATGCTTGAACCACCACTAGTTTCTGATGTTTCTCAAACACTAAGTTCATCCTCACATCATCCTAGTGACTCCTTCTACCCAGAAAACTGGCTTCCCAATATTAAACTGCTAGCTCTTTATTCTCACCAAGTACAGGTTCAATTCTCACCTTCTCAAAGGACCCTTCCTTAATCATCCTAGCTAAGATCGTCTCCTCCCATCACCTGGTATCAATATTTCATCACACAATTTTGTTTTCATTCTTGGTATTGTTTAACCTATTTGTATTTATTTTGTTTCTTTCTTTATTATCACTCTCACCCACTAAATTAAATTTTTATATATGGCAAAACTCTGCCTTTTTTGTTCAGAGTGTGTAGGACAATTCCTAGCACATGGACGGAAGGAAGAAAGGAAGCCAAAAAAGTAGGATTAAGAGTAATATGTATTGTAGAGTCAATTCTGCTGCAAAAAAAAAAAAGGAATGGGATAATTTTTCATGATAAATTATTTATTGAAAAAAAGGGTTTAAAAACCTTGTGTGGTCACAGTGCATTGGATGTTTATTTGTATGTGTGCATGCATGCATATGTTAGTGTTTTGAAAACAAAACAAAGCCAATCACAAACAAAACCACCAGAAAATATATCAACATTTTGACCCATATTTGGAGTAATTATTTTCTCCCTTTGTTTTCTTAATTTTTTACAATAAGCATACGTTACTCCTGTTGTAAAAAGGTATTTCAAGTATATATGCCTACTCAAATTGTCCTAAGCAGATGAAAATTTTTATTGGATTATGTATGTTTTTTGCCAAAGGCCAATGATATAACATGCCTTTTGCCTTTCTTTGGTCTTTTATCGTTTATTTCCGGGAAAAAAAAAAAAAAAGCCTTTTTGGAGAAATTGAGAGCTCAAAAATGAGACTGCTAGAAGCCTCTGGATTTCCTTTATTCTACTTACAATTAAAATTAAAAGTTGAGATGCAAAAGGAAATATCTTCTCCACTAGCTATGGCAACACAGATCTCTAGAAATGGATCTGGTTGGCCAGGCCTGAACAAATAAGGGTATCTCTGAACAAATAAGGGTAACGTTTCCAGGGCTACATGCTCCTTTTTAAGTAAGGGGTGGGGAATGTATTACCAGAAAAAGAAAATAAAGCTATAACCATCAAACCTGTACAGATTTTAAACCACTTCTATAACTTTGTAGTCACCTTTAGTTGCCTTTGTTTTCACACAAAAGCCTTTAACTGAATCATCAAGCAATTTTGTGCATGGAAATCAGTTCTGGCTACTGGAGTAGAGGTTTTTTAATATAATTTGGAGAGGGCTTTAAACTCCCCGAAGGCGCTCCATGGATCTCCCACATGGGATTTATGGGTCATTAAATAGCATCCTTCTGTTTCCCACCTTTTTTTTTTAACCTTTTAATTTTTTTTTTTTTTTTTTTTGTAGAGACAGAGTGCCTCAGTTTAGGCACTCTTCCTGCCCTAGCCTCCCAAAGTGCTGGGATTACAAATGTGAGCTGCACACCTGGTTCCTCCTGTCTCTCTTTATATACAATGTAGAAACAGGTATAAGATTTAGAGAAATTAAAATCAACATAACTATCTTATTATTGATAAGATTGGAAGACTAAAACTGGAAGATGTGGCTGATGTGTGAGGTCATATGAACTTGATAATTCTCCCGTACATTAGACTTCCCACCCAGTCCGTCAAAGGTTGCAGTTGGCCACCTCAGCCTCCCTTCCCAGCATGGCAAAGCCTATCCTGTCCAGATTTCTCATCAGTGAGAAAGCAAGTGAGAATATGTGTTCTTTGCATCAGGCATCTCTGAAAAGAGAACTCAGGATGGGTTAACACTTGAACTACTTCTCTTCCCAAGCAGAAAAGTTTTCCAATCAAAAAAAATAAATTATCTCAAATTTGGGGCATGTGTGTGTGTGGCAGAAATGAATCAATAAATCAGAAATTTTAGTTAATGGCAGTGTCACCAAATAAAAATATGGAGTAGAAAGATAGATCTGAAGGTGTTTGCCTTTTTAATGCCCTGCTTTCTATTCCCAAACTAGATTTTACTGTTAATGCTGTATTTCTGATTTTTTTCTTTATGCTATTTTGGTGTATAATTTCTATCACATACTGTAGTCCATCAAGAACATCTACTGAATTTTGAATTAGAAACTAAAGTTGAATCTATTTAAAATGTTCAAAGCCATCTCCAATGGCACCCTTATAGCTCCATATAATAAATTGAACACAGGAGCAATAGCCCTATTAAGCTGATGAAATCATTGATTTCGTCTATGTATAATGGTCACATTAAAAGCTGAGATTTCCAACAGATATAATACTTAAGTAACTCAGTGTCTTATCAAATTAACAAAGAGCCTTTTAACCTTATGACCCTTAGTAGAAAATGTTTATTAGACAATGGCTATGAATATAAATATTTTCACAACATGGTAGCAAAGTGTCCTGTGTCGCTTATCAAAATAGCATCACTAGCTTGGCTGTATTTTCCACTTTTCTTGCATAGGAAAGGTAAGAAATACTAATTTTGGAACAATAAGTCACTCAGTGTTTTCTCAGTTGTTGTATTTGTCTTGGTCTTAGATGGAAATATGTTTAGAACATCTGGCATTGGTCAGTGGTTTGACTGGTTTGACAGTCCTGCTGCGTCAGAATTGCATAAGGTGCTCCAAATTCAATCTCCTAAAACCATAATTAGATGGATGACATCAGAAGGGGCAATCGGTCTAATTTTAGCAAGTGCCTCAGATGATTTCCATGAACCAAAGACATTTGAAAGCCATTACTATAAAACTGACCTCTAAGTAAGAGTTTGTTCTGGGCTGCCTTCCCCCACTTCCCCTCTTTTTGTTCCTTTGATATGCATTACTCCCACCACAGTCCAGAGAGGGCTGTGTAAAAAAGGCTTTCTCAGATGATTTAGTCAAATCCTCCCATTCCTCGAGGGAGAGACTGAGGCTTGGGGAAATACAGAAATCCTTCTGGCTTGGAATCAGTGTATTGTATGCCCTCTCTGTCTTGATCCTTTTTGCGGGGGGAATACTCTAATGAATGCAGTCTCTTCAATAGTATAAATAAAAGGCAAAAGATAACTTTATTAATGCCAGTAGTCTTTGATAGTTTGGCATAATTAATATATTAGCTAAAGAAAAAAACATACATTTGTGGAGTGTTAAGATATGGAGAAAAAGAGGAAGACGAAAAAGAAGGCATATTGAAGAATAAACTCTTAAAACCCCAGATTCATGTCCCTTGTCGCCTTTTCTTCCTGAGATAAGACACATTTGCAGGATACAAGACTATTGACTAAAATAGTGTCAGATAAAATTTTAAAAACAGTAAGCCAGCATAGTGCATATCTTTTCAGGCTTTTGTCCATCTATATATTTTTTTACAAAAATGCTATCATGGGTTTCATGTTGTCTTGTAACCTTGTTTTATTGCCATTCAAAAATAGTGAACATCTTTTCAGTCTTCTACTACATAATTTTAAACAGCTGCATACTATTCCATTACTTAAAAGGTACCATAATACATTTATTTGGTCCTCTATTGTTGAATAATTGGTAATATTTTGCATAATAAACAATATTGCGATATTCCTCTAGCAGTCGTAAGTCCAACGAAAATTTTCTTAGAATATATTTCCAAAAGTATGAATTACTAGACACACATCTATAGTCTGAATGTAGGATTAGATAAGGATAATAAATTTTAGTGTTTCTTAAAGGAAAAAATATTTCAGATAGTTTGCTTATTGTGGAAGAAAAGATAAATTTTAGAGATATATTTGTATAGAAAAATTGAATTTGGAATAAAAATGAACATGTCCAAAGTTTACATATGACAAATATTTTAAAATTACATAATAGCATCAGATTATACACTACACATCCCAGATTTTTGTAGGTCTATCAGCTATCTAGGTATCTAATTATCTGTCTACCTATTTCTCAGACCCATAAATCTGAAATGATGTCTACGGAGTAATGGCAATCTTCAGAAAATAAATACTCATTTTAGAAAAGGAACCTATATAAACTACAGTCACCTTCTTCATGGGAGAATAAATACGCGGCTAAACTAGAAAAGTACCATGAAGGGTAATTTACCTAATGGGTCCTTCCGCAATACTTTTTAATGGAATCTTCTGTTTAAATTTCAGACAGAAAAGAAACAAAATAAAACTGAAGAGATAATATGTGTAAAGATCAAGAAGAAAATACTTGAGTAATGTGCTTTGTTAAAGGAATGAAAGAATTATCCATGATGGAAAGTATACTGTATTGAGTGGCAGAAAAGTTGTGATTCCATGCAAATGATCCAAGTAATTTAGTACCTATGTTTGTTTTCTCCAAATACTATGTGAGTTGAAAAATGAAGGGGAAAAGGTATTTGCTTCAGCGCTGGGGAGATTTGTAATTCCCTGAGAGAATCTTATAATACAGCTGAGACGTTCTGACAAGACGAAAGCCTCTGTGTTGTATACTTGGACTTTCTAAAACCTAGACTTAGAAATTAGATACTGAGATATACATGGTGAAGTAGAATGGAAATTGGAGGGACAATGAGATTTGGTTGCAACCTTGACTCTCATGCTGTATTAGCTGAGTGACCTTAGAAACATCAATTAATTTCTTAGGGTACAAAGTTTTCATTTGAATGGAAATAGTTAATGTACATTTAATTTAAATAAATAGCTCTCAGCACCCAATTTGGCATACAATTGTTGCTTGATAAATATTTTTCTTGAATTGTAATGATTTTAGTGAATGTTTTCATTTCATCATATGTAAGAAAATAATTTTTTTCTTCTTTCATGTATTCTTCAGATTCCTCCATTTCCCTCAATGCTATATTTGCTCAATAATTTATCACTTTTTCTGGGTGAAATGCAGAGCTGACCAGGTAAAAATAAAAAGTACCTTTAGAGTGAGCCTGTAGGACTTTGGAATTTCACATGCAGATCTGTATTCAGGCCAAAACCTAGACACATACAAGACTGGAATTGGTATAGAATATTAAGGAAGAAACTGGGAATGAGAGAATCTATACAGAGTTTATTTGAATGCTAATAAATCATGAAGTAACTTGTTTTCTGGCTACTGGGATTTGCTGCATAAGAAGCCTGCAATTCAACAAAGATCAGATTCCCCACAGAACTCCTTCGTCTGGTTCCAACCAATACACTCTAGCGGAAAGATGCCCAGTAGGTGTTAGGAAAGAAAACTGAGATTTCAGACATGGAAGGGATCCCTTGTTCCAGAATCTTACAGATGCATAATTGTTATTATAATACTAATAAAGACTCAGTACCAGAATTGTGACAGTTCTCTGAATGCAACTCCTAAGCACACAGCTGGTTGTTCAGTTAATTTATTTCTTTCAAGGGTCCTCCTGCTCTCCTTTGATATTGTTTTCCGTGTGCAGCTCCCCTACGGTGTCTCTAGCTAAGTCAGTCTACCTCTTTGAATTTAATGCACTCTGACACGAGCATGTCCAGGAGGAGAGAGGCTGTACTCAGACGCAGGAAGCAGGCTCCACACTAGCAGTGCCTTCATTGCCTCCCCCTGCCAGGAGGCTGTGGGAAAACCTCCCCAGAAAGAACTGATGAAGAGGGAAAGCACACAGGCCACCTGGGCTGATTGTAAGGTGAAGATGAATCCAGAAACAATCCTTCCCAAGCAAACATCTCTAGTTCTGCCTCCTCCCCACCAATCCTCACTGTGGAGTGAAACTAATTTAACAAGATATCCCCATTTCCTCTGAATAGTGGTGAAAATATTCCTACAGGACTTTATTAAGACGGACCCCAAAGTACTCATCAGGCCAGTGAAAGGGAAAAATCCTGCTGTGGCCTTTCTACCCACAACACCATTGCAATTAAAGAAGAAACCAATATCAAAGCAGACAGGTAACTTTATAAGCACACCAGGCATCTGCCCATGCCCAAGGCCACATTTTTTGAAGGAAAGAGCCATTATTTTTACAGTGGTATAGGAAAGGAGCTGCAGGACACTCAGGTTAAATTGAAAAGGCCTTACAAATACCTTAGGAGGTTAACAGTATCACCTGAAGCCAGGTTCCTATCAGTTATGGGCTCAATATTTTGTTGGAATTTGATGAGGTCCTTGGGGATGTTAGCAAGGGGGAAATGTGATTGGCTTTCTAACTTGGCAGCTGTTTGGCACCTCATGCTGAGATCGTAAGAAGTTCTTTATTTTCCATGTGGTTCTGGCATTCCTAAAGCAATATGTGTCCTGTGCCAATATGAACTCAGATGTTAATCACAGCATTTTCATTTCAGTAATGGGTTGAGTGGAAAGATGGTTGTGGAGGATTAAGTAGGGGCTAGGTTATTATTAGGAAACACAAAATATGGATTTGATTTTCCCATTTTCTTTAAAAAGTGACATTTTGGCAAAAGTTTTAGATTTGGAAAGAAGCAAAGTCTAGCAAATTAATATGCTACATGATTATGGGCTGGAAAGTTAATTATTTCCATGCCTGTTCTTGGACTCTTCCATTACTGCCCACTTTTAACCTTCCTTTATTGTGTTCTGATGGAAAATCTCCTCAGTTCTCATTTACGTGTTTCATTTGTTAACCCTGATGAGGGTTTGGGGATTGAAGGTTGTTGTTTTTCACATAGATTAGTTTCTCACAAAGGAAAACAAAGGTAGAGGGGCAGATCACCTACAGTTTCTTCTGATCTTGGAAAGTGTTAGGACACAAATTTTTTCAGTTGCTACACTTCAATTTCACACTCCAAATGAGGCTATCTTAGTGCTTTGGGGTTCAACAGATCAGTGTAGACTGTGTATTTTTCTGTCTTTGTTTGCATTGTTCTTTTTCCCAGCTGCAAGACTGCTTTTCTTTTAGTGAAATGTCAAATGGCAGTGAATTTGCTCAATTAGCTTTGCAAATGTGTGTTTGACTTCCTAGGCATTTTTCTCCTCCTTTCCTTGTTGCATACTTCTTATATTTCAAAGGGGGACATCAAATAAATTCTTCTTTTGAAAGAAATTAGCATTTTAATTCATAGGTGATAGTCTGCAGTTGTGTCTCTGATTATGTTTTTAATTAAAAGACAAATACACATGCAATCTTTTTCCTGTTTGATTCAGTTATTTTGGAGGTGAAGAAAATGCTTAAATCCTAGCTGCATTGAAGGTAATGTTTTGACATAAATAATTTTATCAGACAAAGTAGCTTAATCCATTGATTGTGTATCACCTGTGAACTACAAAATATCTGTTTTCCCTCTCTTGTATGCATAGGCCTTTATAATTTTAGTTACAAGATCTGAAAATATATAAAAATAACTTAAAAAGAAAACAAAAATAAACCTTTTAGTCTAAGTATCACTGGGATTGGAAAGGTGTATTTTTTCACTGGGAAGATAAAACCAACAAAGCAATTTTTTAAAGAGTTGATAGGGATTTGAGATTCTTATTTAAAGAGAGGGGAAAGAAGAGATAGCTGTGATCAGAGTAATGGAGGTAAAATAATAAAATGTTTGATGATATATGTACATCTCTAGTAACTCTTTTCTCTCACTGAGTCTCTTTTATTTCAATTTTGCCAACCACAAACAATAGTTTATTATCCTCATGAATATCTTAGAAGTCCTCTTAGTTCTTGCGTCTAAGACAGGTAAAAAACAATCATCTCTGCCCCCTTTTCTCTTTCCTCAAGGAGGAAAGAGGTGGATACAGTACATGAAATACAATTAAAGGTCTTCAAAGGGCCATGAGGCTGCTGAAGCTAAGCGCCTCTTATTTGCATCAGAATTCCAGTTTCTTTGAAGTTAATTCAGAGATTATACTTCATGCCTTTAAACATTCTTTAAATAAGAATGCGTATTATAGCTTTCTCTTAAATCCGCTGGGTTGAAAGGAAACTGAGTGTTCACTACTTTCCGTTCCAACCAAGGGACAGGGGAAGGATGGGGGTAGTGGAGGCTCCTTCCTTTACTACTTAACACAATACTGAAACCATCAAAAACAGTTCATTTGTCCTGTTGAAAAATTTTTTCCTCCTTATTAGGCTTCACTTTCCTTCCCTTCAACTGGACAAAATGTATTTTTTTATCACAATATAGCTTGTGAAGTTATAAAATACACCTGAAGTGCACCACTTTCAGTATGTGGCTAATTAAGGATTGACCAGTATCTCCAGGTGTTATAAATAAAATGTCTGTGAAGCCCTCTAAATAAAGGTTTTTTTCTCCAGCTTCTGAATGAAGTTGCTGGTTACAAAGAAGTGAGACTAACTGTTGAGTGTAAATTTACTCAAGCTTAGTAGCATATCTAGTAACACTGCTTTAGGAGGATATCAATTTTCCTATATAAAGCAGCATACTCCCCAAAGTAAAAGAGATTGGTTCACAGAGCAAAAGTATTTGACAAGCTAATGCATTGAGCGTGCTGTCATGAGCTAGTCTTATTAAGCTCAAGCTAGTAGGGGGAAAGGCTGGATATACTTGAAAGAAATTGGGTCAAGGTGGCTCAAGGTGTAGGCACCAGCCCCATATAACGGGGGTGGTGGATTCAAGCCCAGCCAAGGCCAAAAACTGCAAAGAAAAAAAAAAAAGAAAAATCCAACCTTCTAGGAGAAGTAGGCCTGGTGTATAGGAGCAGATAAACCAGACTGAAATTTGGGTGTCTAGTTACAAGATTTTGCAGTGACTTCTTCAATGCAGTACTTCAATTGTATGATATGTTAAATTGCCATTTAAAAAAAAATTAGTTTAGCATTACAGTAGTCAACATGGGGAAAATAAATATTTTTAATTCTTTATACTTAAAATTAACAAGGTTCTTATTCTGAACTAAATGTGAGATTAGGGGAATGATGAGGTTGTAATTTTTTATTACTTGGGGCCTTACCCATTTGCAAGTCTCCTTGTATGAGATGTTATTAATTTAATGTGGATATTATTATAACAAAGTTTGTCATACAAAAGAGTTTCAATTTAAGTTTATTGTGTTATAAAATAATGGTCTAAGAATGAATAGGTATCCATTTTTATCTGGAAGGGAAAACAATGCCTAAATTAATTAAAGATAATTAACTGTCAAAAGTCACACCCAAGAGTGCATTAATTTATCAGCTCAAGCATTCCCTGCTGATTTCTTACTGTGTCTATAGAGCTGTAAAATCTAAGTTTGTTTATTTTTCTTACACTACTTAGTAACTACAGAAACTTATTTTTATAGAAAACATGACAGTTTCTTCATTTTAATTTATGTCCTCATTTAATACATAAAATAATTAGCTATTGTCTTAGAAATCTTAAGTCTTTTTGTTTTTTTCAACTGCTCTATGGAGACTGAGAAATTCTTCCAGAAATTAAAAGGGCAGTACTGACTATTGAAACAGATATGGTATTGTTGAATATTATGTGTATTATGCTATATGTTTACTTCAGCTAACTTTTCTCATTTAGAAAATTCAGTTACTCAGTAGAATACCAATGAGAACAGCAAGTAGGCAAATATATTTAAATTAAATGAATTTAATCAAATATATGTATTAAAGTCTTACTGTGTGCCAGGTTCTGTCCTAGGTACTGAGAATGTAACAGACAGGAAAATAGATAAAGATATCTGTTCTTCTTGCATATATCTTATGGAGATTAAGAAATGCTAATAAATTAAGCTACGAATATGATAAGTAAATTTAGAAGTTGATAAGTGCTGTGGAAAAAAAGGGAAAACAAAGCATAGAAAAATGAGAGCTCCATAGGACGAAGAGAGGCTGGAGGGCAAGTTAGAGTATAAAAGGTAAAACAAGCGAAGGTAGGACTTGCTGAGAGAGTAAGAGCTAAGCAAAGAGAAGGAAAGATGAGGAAGGTAGCCAAGCAAATGGTCTGAGAAAGAGCATTCCTGAGAAAGAACTGCCAAGAGCAAAAGCCCTAAAGGGAAAATACTTGGTATGTTCATGCAAATCCACAGAGGCCAGCGTGGCCTAAGTGGCTTGAGACCCGGGATCCCTTGCTCAACAGTGGAGGGTATAAATGACATAGGCCCAGATCATACAGACCCCTGAACACAGTTTGACTTATGTTTAAGAAAAATGGAAAGTCTACTGCCAGATTGGACCAGAGTGAAATGACATAAGTTTTAAAAGCAATATATGATTTGTGGGTGAAAGAAGAGAGAAATGGTGGGAAGAAAAGGAGCTATGGAAAATTTGGTTTTGGAGAACAAAGTAGGCCTCTTGATGGAGGTAAGAAGTTTTCTAATTCTGTGTATTTTAATAATTTAAGTTATAAGCAATGAAGTCTTTTGATGGATTGGATGTTTGTTGAGGCAGAGAAAGACAAGGGAAGGGTGGCATGAGTAGCTGAAAGGATGGAATTGTCTATCTTCTGAGACAAGGATAGCTATAGTAGAACAGATTTTGATATAAATTAAGGAATTCAACTTTGGTCTAAATAGATTAGTTTCTATGAATCAAAAATGCTGAAATTTGAGAGAGAAGTCTGTACTAGAGATATAAGTCTAAGATAGTTGTGGCCACATTAATGACATTAAAAACTCAAGAAAATGGATGTGATCACCAAGAAAGTGAATGTAGATCAAGAGTTCCAAAGACCATGTTCTTGAGTTCTCCAATGATAAGAAGTTTGTGAAAAGAGAAATAATAAGCCAAAGGAACCAATGCATGAAGAAGACGGAAAACCAAGAGATCACTGTGTTCTAGAAGCCAGGTGAATAAATGTATGTCAAATTCCCTGTTAAAATAAAATCAATATGATAAATTTAAAATGTGACTGAAAAATATTTGAGAGGCCATGAAAAGAAATGTTCTTTGAAAAGGAATGAAAGAAATGGGGTCTGTATTAGTTTCTTATTGCTGCTACCATATATGAATTACCATAAATCAGTGACTTAAAATAGTATAAATTTTATATATTACTGTTTTGGATATTGGAAATCCAAATAGTGTCGGTGGACTTAAATCAAGGTGATAGCATGGCTGAATTCCTTCTGGAGGTTGTTGGAGAGAATCAACTACCTTGTCTTTTCTGGCTGTTGTAGGGTACCTGAATCCCTTGGATTGTGGTTCCATTCCTCCCTCTTCAAAGTCAGTATTGTTAGGTGGGGTCCTTCTTATGCTGCCATCTCTTTTGGTCTCTTCTAGTTCCCTCTTCCTATCTTAAGGCCACATGTAACTACATTGAATTCAACCAGACAATCTAGGGTAATCTCCCTATTTTAAGGTCAACTGATTAGTCACCTTAATTCCATCTGCAAGTTTAATTCCATTTTCCTATAGCACATAATATCTTTATAAGTGACAGGGATTAATATGTGGACATTTGTGGGGAAGGGAAAGTTTCCCTGCTTACCACAGGATGGTAGCTGGTAGCTGGTAGACAACGGATGGAGAGAAATTTTTTTCTTTTATTATGATACAAATAATAGCATGTTTGTATGTTAATGTGAGTAATCAAATGGATACAAACAAAATCAATGTAGGAGAAAAGAAGAATTGCTGGTGTGATGTTCTTGAATAGGCCTAAGCAGATGGCAACAGTGTATAAATGGATAAATTGGCTTTGATAAGGAGCAGAGCATTTTATCACTGACAGCAGGAAAGAAAGGAGAGTACAAGGGTACAGATGCAAGTGGACAGATGGATGTGGTGGTGATAGCCTATGGAAATCTTGTACACAATGCTTTCATTTTGTTTGTGAAATATTGAGCGAGGTTGCTTATGGAGAGTGAGGATAGAGAAGGAGCTGATATGTATTTAAGGATGGTAGGAAGTAACCCTAACACAGAGCAGAAGAATGAATGGTCTGAGAAGGTATTCTGTGTTTGCTTGATACCATTAAGAAATTGCATTTTGAGATTCCTGGGTATGAATTCAAAGCGAAACTAAGTAATAATACTTAGGTACTTTCAACATCATGGGTACAAATGTAAAGTAGGAAGAGTGTTGAAATTTTATCAGGCTATGGATTTTTAAAGTTTTTTAAATTAAATCATAGCTGTGTACATTAATGGAATTATGGGGTTACAATGTGCTGATTTTATATAAAATTTGAAATACTTTCATGAAACTGGTTAACATAACCTTCACAACATTTTCTTAGTTATTGTGCTAAGACATTTTTATTCTACACGTAGTAGATTTAACATGTACCCTTGTAAAATGCACTATAGGAGTGGTCCCACCAATTACCCTCTCTCCACCCATCCTCCCCTATCCACTCTCCTTCCCCTACTCTTTTCCCTTCATCTTGGGCTGTAGTTGGGTTATAGCTTTCATATGGAAGTGTGGGTTTTTATAGACACATGAAAAAATGCTCATTATCCTTAATCATCAGAGAAATGCAAATCAAAACCACTTTGAGATATCATTTAACTCCAGTAAGATTAGCCCACATCATAAAATCCCAAAACCAGAGATGTTTGTGTGGATGTGGAGAAAAGGGAACACTTCTGCACTGCTGATGGGAATGCAAACTAATACGTTCCTTTTGGAAAGATGTTTGGAGATCACTTAGGGATCTAACAATAGACCTCCCATTCAGTCCTTCAATTCCTCTACTAGGTATATACCCAGAAGACCAAAAATCACTTTATAACAAAGATATCTGCACCAAATTGTTTATTGCAGCCCAGTTTAGGATATGGATTTTCAACCAATAATCTCAAAGTTGGAGAAAGGCAAGGGACACAGAGGTATATGGGTATCCATAAAGTTTGTGTGCAACTTAAAATAGTTGACTATTTTTAAGTAGAACTTACTATTTTAAGTTGCACATGAACTTTATGGACTCCTTGTGAAAGGGCGAGATAAGGTTCTCTAGTGGATGAGGGACTAGGAATAGTTGATAGAATCAAAGGACTTAAAACCCACTAGGGTGAGGAATCAAAGAATTTTGAAGTTTGGGAACTCAGACTAAGATCAAATTTATTTATTTATTCATTTATTTATTTATTTATATTTTTTGAGACAGTTTTACTTTGTCACCCTTGGTAGAGTGCTATGGTGTCATAGCTCACAGAAACCTCAAACTCTTGGTTTCAAGTGATTCTCTTGCCTCAGCCTCCTAAGTAGCTGGGACTACCGGCACCTGAAACAACGCCCAGCTATTTTTAGAGATGAGGTCTCCCTCTGGCTCAGACTGGTCTCCAACTCATGAGCTCAGGCAATAAACCCGCCTCAGTCTCCCAGAGTGCAAGGATTATAGGGGCATGAACCACCACACATGGCATAAGACCAAATTTAAACAGAATATTTGGAGTCAACATTGTGTACTGGGTGATTTTTAGCATATTTTCAATTACTCCTCAGAAATTTATATGCAGAAGGACTTAGTGTTATTTCTTATCTAAGACTGTGAAGCAAAATAGGTTCAATCTTGTCCCAAATATCTCATAAATGTAAAATCCTTAACTCATTTTCAGTTCATCATCTTAAACCATCAATGTGTTTCATATACTCAGGCCTGAGTGTCTCTTTACGTCATAACTTTGGGCCTTATGATGATTTTTATTGATTTTTTAAAAATTGACTTGAACTTGAGGGATACTACTTATTTTATCATACAAAAAGATCAATTTTTTGTTAGTTTCCACACATTAGGAATTTGTGAGGTTAAAGTTAATTGAGAAAACAATGTTTACGTATTTAGAAAATACTTCAAAGTTTTTTCAATGTAATGATGTAACATAAAAACAATAGTGTCATTTCATTGGAAACTAACAAAATCGATTCATATAAAAAAAGAAAAAGATTTTGAGATATTTGGAGGACAATTCTCAAAACTTTATTTGGTACTGGATGATAGTTATGCTTTTTAAAAAATATTTGGATACAAAAATATATTGGTTTAATTTAAATTTTCTTAGAGATATACAACAGTAACTTGAGGTGAAATTATACGTGTTTGTGATTTGGTTTCACATACGTCTTCAAGAAACAAACAAATGTTGCATTTGTGTTGGGGGGGTATTGGCAGTGGGGGAGCGAGTAGCTGATAGACACATGATGAAGAACAGAAAATGGACAGTTGGTTAATTCAAGTGATGTGTACTTAGGTGTTTTCTGATTATTTTGGCTATAAATTTCTTTTTACATTTTGTATAATCAAAAGTTTAAAAGCAATTTCTAAAATACTTCACACAAACATGTTCATTTCCATTAATTCACCATCCTACCATCCTCAAGGGTGCCCTACTAGAAATTTATTGCCATAAGAGGAGATGCTAGTGGTTGAATGTGATTAGACAATTATTTAGGAATTGTGAAACACTGTAGCAATGGCCAGCTGACTAGAGAAGAATAATTATCTAATACAAATATAACAATGTCAAGGGCCACAACTTCATGAATCCATATTCTTCCTTGAAATAGTTGAAGAACATCTCTGAGAGTCCCTTAGTCTATCAGTGATTCTCTGTCACTTTCGTGGTAAGACTTAAAAATATATCATGGTTTAAGAAATGTATCTCAAGATGGATGCCATCGTTTAGACTGTGATTGATTTTTTAAAAATAACAGTCATTAGTTTTGGTGCTCCTTTAATTTGTTGGGGAATTAATATTGTTGGACGTAATGATAATGATCATCAATCTACCTTGCCTCCTGTTAACTGAAGTGCTTTCTCACCTATAGAAGGCTGGGGTCAATACTTGACCTATATAATAGCATCCAGGTTATTAAAGTAAACAATATTTTCAATTAAAAAAATCATTTGACTTGGGGGAAAAAGAGGAAAACAAACCCATCAATGAACCTTCTGGATCAGAATTCCATTTGTTCAAAATATGACTTCCACAAGCTTAATAGCCAGTCATCTTACTTAAAAGCCTGAGAAAGCAGCTTATTGATTTGAAAATTAAACATCTGCCAATAATTTGAGTGTACTTTATGTAACAAAATGATAAAAATATGTTTTGGTCATTTAATTTGAAATCACCCATCAAGTGCACATTGCTCATTATGTAAGTATTAGTTTACTCAATAAAAATCATATATAAATAAGTTCTATAGGTAAGCAGATTTACTAACACATTTATCTTGATTCCTTGTGAGCATAATTATGAAGCTCAGGGAACATAGCCTATCCAGTGTTGGCATTTCATAAAAGCACAAAATATGCAATCTATATAAATAAATTATTAAAACTCATTAGTGTCTTCACAGTGTTAAACATTTAAATCTCTAACAGTGGCTTATTAAATTTAGTACCTGTTTATTTTTGTAGCTAAAGATTTGGTGATCAGAGACAAACCAATACTTCTATGACCAGTGAGGTATTAACATCTTGGCTAAAGTCTGAAGATACCTGCTAGAATGTGGTGGCAGATAGAATGAACACTGTGAACCTGGCATTGGTGATTCTCTATCACATTTCCGTCTTAGGTGATACATGTAAAACTGCATGTGGAGTTAGACGTGAGTCCACGGAAGTTCTCATTCACACAGTCTCAAAGGATCTGAGTATTTTTAGTCATTGAAAAAATAATTCTTGGGTACATTGAGTTGTGTTTTACTTTCTCTCATCTCTCCACTATTTCTGTAATTGGAAGTTACCTATGTATAATTATATCTTTAGTGAAAAGTAATTATAATTCTTATCATTGGCTTTTTAAATGAGATTTTTTTTTCTCAAATAGTATTTTTTACATCTCATCTAGCCACAGTGGGCATAGCAAAAAAGAAATCAAAGCAAGATTTCAAACCTTAAAACTAGTTCAGTGGGGGAACATAAAATTAATAAACATAAAAAGTTAGGAAAGGAACACAAAGGTCGTTATCCAGATTTTAAAAAGCAAGAATTCTGAGTCTTCTCTTGGTAAGAACAAAGAAAGAAAAGTGAAACAACCTATTTTAGAATCATCTCACATATTCTCTCTCCCTCTGTTTCTCTGACTTTGTTCCATTTCCCTTTCCCTTTTACTCCCACCAAAGGTTTTGTTAATTTATAACAGCCTTTAAAGCTATCTTTTACTTATTAATACATACCATCACATGACTTAGGATAGCTCAGTAATCTCTCAGTTATGTCTGTAACATTTGAAAAATTACCTGTGAACTCATATTAATCTGAAATAAAAAAAATAAAAAAATGCATGTAACCTAATCATATACACACTCATATTAAAAAAAATTTTAAAAATTACCTGAATGAATGAGAAACTACAGGTGGTTTTTACAAAACATTTGCGTTGAATATAAATGTTTTTCAGAATATTCCCAGTGATGAAAGACTGCTTAAAATGGTTCAAAATCCTGAAGGCAGTTAACTTCAGTTCCATTAATGTCTGCATCCGACAACTAACTTGGCGTGGGAACAGTGGAACTAGCATTTGCTGCTAATTGATATCCTTTATAGCCGAAATAACGTGATTGACCCTTTATCATGGGGACTGCAGCATTTAATGGCACCTGAGGGGAAATCTGAGCAACCTGGGCCCTGGTCATTCTTCTTGTGTGTAGACCCCCATCATCTGAGGACATTTTAAGCTGTGATTCTTAAAATTTGGAAGAAAAGTTATGAATTAATGAATTGAGGATTGGTTTACTAATAGTACCGTCTTGAGAAAGATATATTGTGTGTCATTTTCTTTTATAACAGTTTAGGCACATCTGGCTATGAATTATAGAGGTGTTTCTTCATTGTTACATGACCTTGGTCAAAATAGGAAACCTCTGAAAACCTTTGTTGCCTTATCTTCAAAATAATGATACTGATTATAGGATAAACATTATAACTAATGACTCCTCACAATACAGTGAGGAGTAAATGAGAAAAGCCCTGGATAGTACAGCACCTGGATCATGGAAATGCTGGGAAAAAATATAAATTATTGTTTTTAATTCAGAAATATCTAATTTTTCAAACTTCTAATATCATTGTTAGTTGTTTTTTCCCTGTAGACTATTGGAATCATTTTGTCCTATGACTTCCAGAAATTGTATGGCAAAATGAGCAGTAAGAGGCCATTATGTCCACGTTGGGGAGCCCATGGAAGCTGCTTAACCATCTTGGGCTCTTCTAGTTCTCTGTACCCTACTTTACTCTGAGTTGTGTTCATAGCTCTAGATCTTTTGTCTCAAAGCTAGCTAAGACCAGGCTGACTAATGTACAAATTATCAGGATTTGAAGATATAAGGGAGGATAACACAGAAAAGCAAACTTAAATTTGGGTATTAGACATCTTTTCTCTCAAGTCCACTATCAAAATCCTGATTCAGGAAGATTCTAGCTCACTTCCTCTCCCCCAACCCACAACGTGTCACATGCCAGGAGAGCTTCTCCTCATTAGACAGTAGCATTTGCCTTCACTCAAATCCATATTCCTGCCTCACAATGAAAAAAATCTATGTGTACTTTGCCCTTCATGTCTGTGATTCCACATCTGTAGAGTCAACCAACCACAGACTGAAAATATTAGGGGGGAAAGGGTGGTTGCATCTGTTCTGAATATGCATGGACTTTATTTTCTTGTTTTTCTGTACTACGGAATAATAACTATTTACATAGCATTTACATTGTATTAGGTACGAGAAGTAATCTAGAGATGATTTGAAGTATATGGGAGGATGTGTGTAGGTTATCTGGAAATACTATACTATTTGACATAAAGGACTTGATTATCCTCAGATTTTGGCATCCGCAGGAGCTCCTGGAACCAATCCCCCTTGGATCCTGAGGGATGACTGTATCTGTACCAATTTAGCCCAAATCCTTGATTGATCACTCTGGAATATTTTCTATTAATATGTATCAGAGTTATGGCTATTCCACAAAATAATAGCTATTATTTGTGCAAATAAAAGGTTACTTGGGTGATCTTCCTATCATAACTAGAACCTCTACTCAAAGTGACTCCTCCTATCTTCACCACAGACCACAAGCAAGGGAAGTGTTTTGTTTTATTTTGTTTTTTTCTCATGTAAAGATTTCTTCCTCACCTTGATTCCCTATGCTCTTAGCAGTAGTAAGAGTAGTAACATTTTTTTTTTTTTAGTAAATTAACCTTTGAGGCCAGGTACAATGGCTCACTCACGCCTGCAATACTAGCACTTATGGAGACAGAGATAGGAAGATTGCTTGAGACCAGGAGTTCAAGATCAGCTTGAGCAAGAACAAGACCCCATCTCTACAAAAATAGAAAAATTAGCTGAGTGTGGCGGTACATGTCTGTAGTCCTAGCTTCTTGGGAGGCTGAGGCAGGAGGATCACTTGAACCCAAGAGTTCAAGGTTGCAATACGCTCTGATGATGCCCCTGCAATCCAGCCTGG
This sequence comes from Perodicticus potto, assembly GCA_963574655.1. Lineage (NCBI taxonomy): Eukaryota > Metazoa > Chordata > Mammalia > Primates > Lorisidae > Perodicticus > Perodicticus potto. The sequence continues at coordinate 31,733 of CAUYRH010035832.1, forward strand.
CAAAAAAGTGAGGAGGTGTCTCAAAAAAAAAAAAAATACAAGTTTTTTTTATGCTAAGATTTTGTCAAGAATTTACAAAAGAATACCAGTGTCAAACAGCACTTGTTCTGGAGGTTCCGCACCCTTTTATGTCTACCACCACCAAATGCACACATCAAAGACAAATTGAGGTGAATACATTTTGAGATTTAGAAAAACTTACAGGTTTGGAGTAGCAAATGAGTAGAGTATCACTTACTTAACATTTCAGAAAGAACAGAAGGCAGCCCTCCAGCAATCCTGGCTCGCTCTACTCAGAGTAGCCCCCTACTCCAAATTAGAAACTATTTCATCACAGCTGCCTGAAATTCTCTCTTCCCTTTTTGGATAACTAGACCCCTCTTTTGGAAGAGATAATACTGATGGAATATCTGCCATCCTGAGTGTAAATTAAGGGAAAAATAGACAGATCATCTGTCTTAACAGATGATGACTTGCGCTGGGTTGGAAAGGTAAATCATTTGGATAGCTTTGGGGCACTAGAAAAAGGAAGGAGAACAGGGTTTTTTTTTTTTTTTTTTTTCTTTTCCCCTAAGTATAGAATTGGCCTTTGGCAAAATTGTGAAGTGAGTAAGATTTGGTTTTGGGGTATCTTCACACACCACCTCACCAACATTCAACATTCAGTACCCTACTTTTCCATGTTATCCTTCTCTAATATCTTTCTTTTCTAGTTTCCTTCCAAACTTTACTGTCTAAATTACTATTTAGAGTCTGAGTAACTCAGTATCCTTAATAAAAACCTTTCTAGGAAGTAAATGAAGTCTCCTTTTTATTGGGCTTGCAGACTTTTTAATGTCCAAGTTGAAGCAGTCAGTACTTTCTAAGGGAGCCTTTTCTTTGTAATATGATGTTACCTAAATTTCATTTTCATTGTGAAACCAGTGGTAGTGACATACCCCTAGATACACAAGAAAATTGACAACTGGACTTACCTTAGGCACACAGGCAGAAACTATGTCCTCAGACCCTTGGGCTACGTCTTCCTTTTTGCTCTCAATCCATCGCTCTTTCTCCCTCTGTTCTCACATTAATCACAGATATGTTGGTTGGAAACAGGTCTACTTTAATTTTAGTATCTTAAGAGTCTGTTCTTTCAGACAGAAATTTGCATGACTCAAATTACCACAAAGGATTTCTTAAAACAAAACTAAAAATCTTTCAAAATAGAGATGCTGAGACCTTTAAAAGAGCTAAGCATGCACTAGACATATTCGATGTGATTAAAACAAGTAAAATCCATAGTATCAGGAATGAGCCAGTCTCCTTAACAAGTTACTAACTTTCATTTAAAGCCTCCCCATCTTAATGTCATCCTCTTAAGAAAGAAGGATGCATTTGTAAAAAATTAAAAAAAAACACACAATCAAGAGCAGAAGCAGCAAAATGATTGAAGATGCCTCTTTCAATCTGTAGGGTTTACCGGGATTACTTAGGCTAGACAAAAATCCATGAAGGTCATAATGACGTTTTTATCATTTCAGACCGATGTATGCCATTTTTTATATTGTCTCTGCAATACACATTAAAATCTTAAAGAGTGAGCTGTTACATTAAAAAGAAATGATTTAAAAATTTATCAGTTCTACCCTTCTGTAATTTAACAAGAATTTTTACATTCATTGTTTCTCCACTAAGAATTTATTTTTTAAATTGCTAATGTAGTGCTTTCTATAGGTGAAAAGAAGTTTATAACAATAACGTATTTGTAGCTTCTAAAAATCTATAGCTACTCAACAAGAAATGAGAAAAGTATGAAGCTGATGTGCCATACCTATACCATCTCAAGTAAGTTAAGCATTCCCTACTTTCCAGAAGCTGTAGAAATATTTGCTTGGAAAATTGTTTTATAAATTAGCTTGACCAATAATATTAAAATAATTGCCATTTATTGGATACTTATTATGTTCCAAGCACTGGACTTGATGCCTCATGGATCTCATTTAAACTTAACAGCAAGCTTGCTGGCCGGTCAGTTCCTATCTGAAACTCAGCAGATAGTTTTAGAAGGAAGAAAAGAAGGCAGCAGGTTGGCTGGTTAAGTGGTATCAAGGAAACATACAAGGTATGGATTAATGAAAGATTTATCCTAATTTCATAAATTCAGAAAGAAAACATCTTGGAGCAGTCAAGGAAACGGCCCCAAATGGCAAAATTATGAGTGAGTGATAGAGATGGAATTTATCCACCAAGCTGTCTGAGGCGCTTTTGAACAGATAGCCTTATGTCCCACTGCACATGTTAAAAATAGGCAGCTATTCAGGTAGGATTCGGTCATGAAATATTATTACAGCACATTAAATGTCATACATTAAAAATACTAATACTGACCCAGATGTTAGAAGGACATATATTTTAAGCGAAGTTGAGATTATGAAATGTATTAAAATAAGCATCACTTTTTAATACTGGTAGAAAGGCCATTTGTAACTAACTCCTCACTGACTGCATAAATACACATGGGCAGCTTGCTCTAAAGTCAGAGGGCAAATAACAGGACACAGCTAACTGGAGGCAAGGAGGCAGTTTTTTCTCTTTTTGCTTCTCCCTTTCAGACTCCATTGAAAGTTAGAGCATAGGTGCATTCAAGAAGTGTTGCTGCTTGGTGGACTGGTGTGTGTGTTGGAAAATGTATAGGAAAACTTTTTTTTTCCAAAAGGGAACTTGGGAGTATAAATATATTCTTTTGAAAAGATAAAGAGTTCCTAGCTAGTGTGAGTTACTGACCAGGGAGAAGAAAAATAAGAGCTAGGTGGGGGAAAGAACAAGAACAAAGGGTGAGTCAGAGGGGAACCGAGGAGTGAAAGGACTGGAGAGAAGCCACGTGGGTCAGCATGGGCAGGGCGGCCCCCTCGGACCCCATTTCATAGCCCCTGAGGGATCCTGGAGTCCTCCTCTGGCCCAGGCTGCACTGTGGTTAGGGTTGAGTCTTGGGCAGGCATCCTGAAACATTGTGGCTGCTCAGTTAACTGCGACTCTCGCGAAGCCTCTCTCCCCTCCTTCTGCCTTCACCCCTTGCCTATTCTGTTCTTGCCCGTCTGTCAATAATATTCTCACTTACATAAGCATTAACACAAGGCACTCAAGTCCTACTCAAAATCTCACCTTGACCTGTCAAGGCAAATTGTCTTTTCTATTCTCACATAGCCTCCTCTGACCCTCCTCCAGGTTCAAGTCCCAGGCTGTTTTATACTTATTTCTACACTTGTCCGTGTTAACTAATACATTCTAAGCCTCATGGAGAGTAAAGATGATATCTGTTTTTTCATCCTTGTCCCTCCCAAATACCTTCCTCACCATAAAATTGATAGTCATAATATAATAAATGTAAAAGGCATAAGAGTTGCACCTAAGCCAGGAAAGGGGGAGAAAGGTCAGTGATGGGCTTTGCTAAGGCTGGCTGCTACTTAATGACCTCTCTCCCTTCCTCTCCCAGGCTCCAGCTCAAACCCTAGGAGTCGTGCCTTATAGAAAGATGTAGTCTTTGGATTCAAGTCCAGCTTACTTAACCCACTTTCAAGGTCTTACACGGTTTTGCTTTTATCTTCTCAGACTAATGTCTACATATTCTATTTCCTTTAACTTGTATCCTACTCTCCATTCAAAATGAACTCCTTAGAGGTCCTGCAGTGCTGCTGTGCACACTCTGTCTAGGGGCCTCTCTTTCCGTATTTTGATTCTGTTTAGACCACTCAAATCATTCTCTCCTCCTATCCTGTTACTTTCCAGCATCTATTTAATCTTCAGTACTTCAATCTGGATCCTTCCAGCAACTCTAGACTATCATTTTGGCTATCATTGGTTTGCATTTTTTCTCCCCAACCAAACTGAGTAGTCCTTGGGGGCAAGGGAACTGTAATCTTCCTATTTCCACAACTCAGTATCGCCTCCGCATTCCCAGATGGTATTTTCTAATTGCCTGTTGAATCCTAGACTGTCTTTCTCATTGTACTGCTCTCTTTTCTGGTAGAAAGTACTTCCAGTATCTGAATCTGCCATCCCTGGAGCAAAAGACTATGGAGATCATTTAGAGATGTGTGTTCAACTATATTTGTTCATTTTAATTAATAGCCCTGGGATGCCAGCACTAGGGCTGATGCATCTGGAAGGGTGGGGGGGAGAAGTCAAGGGAGGGCCTAGTCATCTATTTTTAGTAAAATTGCCATTGTAAGGATGGAATTAAAGTCTGAGTGCCTAGAGGCCAGATATGCTACAGATTAGTTACAATCTCTTTCCGTTTTTGTTAAAATTTCCAAATGAGACATGGAATACAGACTGGATCAAGTTGTATTCATTTCACCCTGGAGCTGCAACTTGAGAGATAAACTTCAATATGAAAAAAACAGGAAGGAAATATACCAAAGTGCTATTAGCAGTCAGTCTGCGGTTCTATACTATTCAGTTTTGCCTTTCTTTATAACTTCGTTTTTAAGTTTTGCTTGTCTTATAATAAGAAAAATGTGAATTTTAGAAGACACAATTTGAGTTTGAAGTATAAAGTTTGCATGTTGAATACTGAGTTAAAATATATTTTTCTGCCTAAAAATATTCTTTTGGAAATTCCAGGAGGTTTAAAAGCTTTATATAGAGAATTCGATGACTAGTTGTGGATACGATAATTAGAATTCCAGATTTATAATGTATGAGTTTGGCCTTTTGGAAGTTATACTTTATGCTGTTTCACTCTTGGAACTATAAACTTGCACAGATGAAACAAAATGTAGGTTACCACAAAGAGCACTTGGCATTGACCAGGTGCCTAGAGGTCTTGGATGGAGTGTGGATTAGCTAGCTTGGTATAGCTTAGCTATTTATATGTATTGCAATTTCTTCAATTTGTAGAATACAGCTGAATGACTTGCCCCTAGAATATCCTCAGTGTCTCTTAAAAGGGTGAAAATATCTTGAACGAAAGAAAAAAAAATGGGAGAAATATCAGATATCAGAGAAAAGATCACCAATGGCAATACACTTTACATTTGTAAATTTAAAGCTAGATTTGTCTCCTTTTTTGTTGTAAGTGGGGAATCAATGAGAGGGGAAAAACAAGGGGAACAAGACTTTATTTTGCATTACAAAATATAGTACATTAACTGATAGATTCTCAGCTATTACGTGTGTTCATAGGATTTCTCATTTGATCCCCATAAGATAGTGGGGTGAGGTATCAGGAATTCCATTGACAGTTTGGAAAACAGGTATTTTAATGTATGTATTAGCATGTTTCACATTATCTCCTTTGCAATCCATCCTTAAGGACAAATTATGTGTCACTATATATCTGCAGATAGTGGGAGCCAACATCTGCCAGATTCTTAATAAAAATTTGTTCAGTAAGTTCAATAATTAAATGGTTGAATGGATGATGTGCCGGCCTGTTGGCTTTGGGAATTAGTTTTATATCAAAGTACAAAAATTACTATTCCATGAGTTTTTATTTTTAAATTGAGGTAAAATTCATATACCATGAAATTTACCATTTTTAGATTGAACCTTCCCATGGCATTTAGTACATTCACAATGTTGTGAAACACCACTCCCATCCACCTTTAAAACATTAAACATTTTCATCTTCCCACAAGGAAATGTTGGAAACATGAAGAAGTTGCTCCTATCACTTTCCCTGATAACCACGAATCTTCATTTGGTCTTCCCATTGATTGCCCTGCACTGGATACTTAAGAAGAAAATGGAATTAGATGCTATGTGGCCTTTTGTGTCTGCTTTCACCTAGAATAATGTTGTTGAGTCTCATCGACTCTGTAGAATGGATCAGTACATTGTTTATGCCTGAATAATATTCCACTACAAGTATTTACCATAGTTTGTTTACTTGTTCTTTCATTAATGGATATTTTGGCTTTTTGTCTGTTGTCTATTTTGAAAAGTTCTGCTATCAATATATGTGCACATCCAATTTTTTTAGTACCTAGGAGGGGAATTGCTAAGTCATATGGTATGACTTGTTTAACTTTTAGAGCATCTACCAAACTATTTTTCACAATGGCTGAACCATTTTACCTTTCCATTGACAATGCATGAGGGTTCTAATTTGTCCATAACCTTGGCAACACTTTTAAAAAATTATAGCCATCCTTGATAGTGTGAAGTGATAACTGGCTGTGGTTTATTATGGTTTTGATCTGCATTTCCCTAAGACTAATAATGCGGAGCATCTTGTCAAGTGTTTGGCCATGTCCATGAGATTTTACAGAGAAAAAAGAAGTCATTAATAAAACTCAAAGAAAAAACAAAATGTTTATATAATGAAATTTAGAGATAGTTTAGAAAAGGGCATCTATACAGACTCAGGCCTAAACCAGAATTCTTGAATTATGCTGGACGTTTCCTTTTCCTGAATTCCCACCATCTAAACCAAAAGCAAGTCCTCTTATTTATAATGCCTTAAATAATAATGCTTTTCTACATTTCTCTATCATTAGCCTAATCCATTCCAACATGCTCTCCCTCTCTAGCTATTGCTTATTTAATCCATACTCAGCACAATAGCCAGAATTTTAATCATAAATTAGACGATTATGGTCCACTGGTTAAAACTCACCACTTTCGTCACATTGCATTTAGGGGAATAAAATAAATGAGAGCGCTATGCTACAGTTTATTATTATTTGGTATCTTACCTAGCACCTCAACAACATATAAAACTACTCTTTCCTTCAAGTTCAACCTTTTTGTCAATTTTTAGAACTTTCCTCTGAGCATTTTCAAAAAATTTAAATTGCATACAAATTTTATGGACAGTCTGGAAAACAGCTCCCAAATATCATATGCATTGATCCTTCTATTTTTCTCTTAAATATTACCTTCTCAGACAAGTTCTTACTGGACAAGCTATCGAAGACGTGTTATTCTCTATTGCAGTAATGCATTTATTTACCTTCAGAGTGTTTTTTTCTCCTTATGTATTTATATACTTAGTTATTTTTTGCCTTTATGTATTAAATGTAAGTTCATTTCTGGTGAATAAAATTTCCATTTTTTTTGGACCGTGCCCAACATATAGTTGATACTCACAGTATTTTTAATGAATATTTGACTGTGCATTCTTCATAATTACAGGAGTACACAGAGTTCAGTGGGCACTATGTAGAAACACATATTTACTTTAAAAGTAATTTATTAATAAAAAATATAACTGCTTAGTATCAGTAAAGAGTAGTACTATATTCTGAGCACAGTATTTCTGCAGAAGGCTCTTATTTTCTTCTCAACAACAAAATAATTCTCTTTGAAACCCGTGGGTGCACTGAGTGGCAGTGATGTGCCAAGTAGACAGAAGGGTGGATAAAGGAGAGGAATAGAACTGGTTAAGCAGAGAATGAAAGTTCATTCTTTCTTATCATGGTCTTTGCACAGCTTGTGTCTTGCCATTCAATAGCCAATACTTTCTTTCCACTTCTGTAACCAGTGAGCAGGCTCTAGACCTGTTGACATGAAAATCATCCATAGAGCTGTAGAAGAGATGTGATTAAATTGTGTTAGAATAGCTCAGCCTCTTTCTGACTAATAGAAAAGAAATAGTCTGGAGCCATCATGGATCCCTGAAATGCCTGCAGTGGGAATGCTGCACTGCTACAAATGTAAGTGGAAAAGAAAGACGATGCAAGCAAATAGAACTAGCTGAAAATGGAAACTTTTTTTTCTTTTACGTGGAAGAGTTCAATCATTTGATCATTAATTTTCATCATATATATATTATAAAATAAGGGTTCTTATTCTATGGCTCCTTTTATAATATTGGCTACTTGAAAGACAGAATGTGAAACAAATGTATTTTTATTTAACAGTAATCTTACTAAATTGTTGTGTAGACCATTCAATCCACACTTCAATAACCTGATGAAATAATTCCTTCTGTACCAGATGCTTTTAAGTTTCTCATCTCAACTGATGCTCCCGACCATAATACTCTGGGATATAGATGGGAAGATTTAAAGTAAAATGACAGTATTTTAAGTTTTAAATTTGTTTGTAGCATAGGTATTGTACAGTCTAGATCATGAAGAAACTGCAGGGTTCAATGGAACTGACTAAGATAACATAAGTCAACTAAATGTTAACATCAAAAACTAAAATCTAGGGAGATCTCTAATGAGAAATAATGAATAGAAAAAATGTGTATATACAGCTATATACAGACACATATACTGAAGACTTCTGAGAAACAATACATCTTTTTAAGACCTGCAAATACATACACGTAGAAATCTATAGAGGTATGGTTTTCTAGGACATGGGTTATATGGTAATATCTAGGTTAATATATTTTAAAAGGCAAATATTTATACTTTTTTAGTAACACAAATTAAATATTCTCTGCCTTTAAATGGCTCTATAATTTGACTTCTACTTTCTTGGCATTGACAGTTTTATTTTTTGACCTTTAAAACAGCAGTTCTCAACCTGTGGATCGCAACCCCTTTGTAACAATGAAAATACATCCTGCATATCATATATTTACATTACCATTCATAACAGTAGCAAAATTACAGTCACAAAGTAGCAACAAAAATAATTTTACATTGGGGGTCACCACAACATGGGGAACTGTATTAAAGGATTGCAGCATTAGGAAGGTTGAGAACCACTGCTTTATTTTTATTTATTTATTTTTTTTAAATCATAGCTGTGTACATTAATGCAGTCATGGGGTACAGTGTGCTGGTTTTATATATAATCTGAAATATTTTCATCAAACTGGTTAACGTAGCCTTCACAGCATTTTCTTAGTTATTGTGTTAAGACATTTATATTCTACACTTAGTAAATTCCACATGTAAGATGCACCATAGGTGTGGTCCCACCAATTAGCCTCCCTTCACCCATTCTCCCCCCTCCCCGCCCCTCCCTTTCCCCGTTCCCCGTCGTCGTGGGCGCCCGGTGGGTTACCGCTTTCATATGAAAGCTATAAATTGGTTTCATAGTAGGGCTGAGTACATGAGATACTTTTTCTTCCATTCTTGAGATTCTTTGCTAAGAAGAATATGTTCCAGCGGTAAAGCCTCCATCTTTCTTTAAGGCTGCGAAATATTCCATGGTATACATGTACCACAATTTATTAACCTATTCATGGGTTGATGGGCACTTGGGCTTCTTTCATGACTTAGCAATTATGAATTGGGCTGCAATAAACATTCTGGTACAGATATCTTTGTTATAAGGTGATTTTTGGTCTTCTGGATATATAACTAGTAGAGGAATTCTAGGATCAAATGGCAGGTCTATTTTTAGATCCCTAACTGTTCTCCACACATCTTTCCAAAAAGAACGCATTAGTTTGCATTCCCACCAACAGTGTAGAAGTGTTCCCTTTTCTCCACATCAACACCAACATCCCTGGTTTTGGGATTTTGTGATATGGGCTAATCTAGCTGGAGTTAGATGATATCTCAAGGTAGTTTTGATTTGCATTTCTCTGATGATTAAGGATGATGAGCATTTTTTCATATGACTGTAGGCTGTGCACCTGTCTTCTTCAGGGAAGTTTCTCTTCAAGTACCTTGCCCACCCTAAGATATTAGGTTAGTGCAAAGTTAGATATTAGATAAGTGCAATATTATAACTAGATCTAGAGATTTGATTTTAATCTAAAGGGATAATACTGAAAGACATATCTTTAGGTACAGAAAAACCTTTCTTAAGGACTTTTTCTTTTTAATTTTTTTCCAGATTCCTTAGTCTCAGAAGTGACTTTAAATTATATATTAGAAAAGAGGGCTTGTAGGAGGACAGATAAGTTTTATAGATTTTCCAATTCCCTAAATCATTAATACCCTGGGTGGTTTATTTACCTTCTTTTTATACTTGATTGTTCACTTTTCTGCCTTTTCAGGCTAATTTGTACTTCATTAATAGTAATCTTTAAAACTATTTTATACTTTCAACCTTTCATTTTAATATATTTCAGTTGTTGAATGAAAGTTGCACACATAAAGCAAATATGTTCCACGTATCTTTAGCCAGATTCTGCAAATTTTAACATTCAGGAAATTGAAATCGACAAGATTATATTTAGTAATCTTTATACCTTGGTTACATTTCACAGATTGTCTTACTAATATGTCTTTTCTGTCTAGGGATTGAATCCAGAATCCTATTTTGCACTTAGTCTCATGTTTCCTTAGTTTCTTCTACTCTAGGACAGTCGTTCAGTCTTTCTCTTATTGAGCTTTGAAATTGTGACAAGTATTAGCTAGTCATTTTATGGAACGTACCTCAATTTGGGGTTGTCTAATTTTCTTTATGATTAAAATAAGATAATGTAACTTATGGCGCGATACTATTTTCTCTGTTGCTATCTGTTAACTCTTCTCCCCAACAGTGAAAACTTGAATGACATTAACAACTTATTTTGTTATTTTGTTTTTACATATTCACTATTTTTAAATTATTTTCCTGAGTATTCCTGAATACTCAGGAAAATAATTTAGTATTTTAAATTATTTTCACAACATTCTTCTTTGTAGTGGTATTTTTTAAAATATTATTGAGATATAATTCATGTACCACAAATTAACCAAATTAAACAATGCACCAGTTTTTACTACATTTGCACAGATGTGCAATGAAAATAGTTTGATTTTAGAACTTAAGAAATTCTCACTTACTAGTGTCGCTCTGCATTTCTATCTCCTCCTCCAGGCACCAGCCCGAGACAATAACTAATTACTTTCCATCTATTAAAATAGATTTGTCTGTCAGCCTGGTGCCTGTGGCTCAGCAGGCTAAGGCGCCAGCCACATACACCTGAGCTGGCGGGTTCAAATCCAGCCTGGGCCCGCCAAACAACAATGACGGCTGCAACTAAAAAATGGTGGGGCGCCTGTAGTCCCAGCTACTTGGGAGGCGCAGGCAGGAGACTCGCTTGAGCCCAGGAATTGGAGGTTGCTGTGAGCTGTGATGCCACGGCACTCTATCTAGGGTGACAGCTTGAGGCTCTGTCTCATAAAAAAAAAAAAAAAAAAAAAAAAGATTTGTCTGTCTATAAGAGGATTTGCCTGTTTTGGACAGTTGATATAAAAGGAAACATTCAATATGTGGCCTTTGGTGACTGAATTCTTTCAATCAGAATAATATTTTCTTTCTTTCTATTTAGAGAAAGAGTTTCACTTTGTCACCTTTAGCATAGTGCTATCATGTCATGACTCACAGCAAACTCAAACTCTTGGACTCTAGGGATCCTTTTGCCTCAGCCTTCCGAGTAGCTGGAACTACAGATGCCCCCCACAATACCCAGCTATTATTAGAGGAGAGGTCTTGCTCTGGCTCAGAATGGCAGAATAATATTTTCAACAATCACTCATGTTGTACCCTGTGTGAGTACTTTATTTTTTTTAATTTCTAAGTAATATGTCCATTGTTTAGCTATACCATATTTTGTTTATCCGTTCCTTCTCTGATATTTAGATGTCTCAATTGTTTTACTATTATAAATAAAGCTTCTGTGAACATTTGTGTATTAGGTTTTCTTTTTTATCCTCTATTTTTTATTGTGGTAAAATATGCATAAAATAAAACTTGCTGTATCAGTGATTTGTAAATATACTTGGATCTTGTATTTATAAGTCCCTGATAAAAAATATTTGAAAACATTCTAGTGCAAATATCCTTATGATAAATGAATTTTTACTTCTGGGTAGAACCCTAGCAATAGGATTGTGATTAAACGGAAGGTCTACTTTTAGCTCTTTGAAAATTCTCCATACCTCTTTCCATAGATGCTGTATTACTTTTCAATTCCATCAACAGTACAGAAGTGTTCCCTTCTCCTCACATCCACACCAGCATCTGCAGCTCTGGGACTTTGTGAAGTGGGTTATTCTCATTGGGTTTAGGTGATATTGTCAGGGTAGTTTTGATTTGCATTTCTCTGGTGATTACGGATGATGAGCAATTTTTCATCTCTTGGTTCTGTTCATGTCTTTTGTCCACTTATAAATGAAATTGTTTGCTCTTTTCTTGTAGATTAGTTTGAGTTCTTTGTAGACTCTAGTTATCAGCCCTTTGTCATATTTGTAGCACACAATATCTTCTCCCATTCTGAAGGTTGTCTATTTGCTTTAGTTGTGGTACCCTTAGTTGTGCAGAAGCTTTGTAGTTTGAGCATGTCCCATTTATTTACTTTTGGTGTTGCTACAATTACCAATGGGCTCTTCTTTATAAAATATTTTCCTAGGCTTATAGCATCTAGAGGTTTCCACATGCTTTATTCTAGAGTTTTTGTCTTTTTGTGTCTTAAATTTAAATATTTTATCCAGCAAGAGTCAATTTTCGTGAGTGGTGGGAGGTGCAGGTATAGTTTCAGTCTTGTACATGTTGCTTACCAGTTCTCCCAGAACCATTTATTAAATAGGAATTCTTTCCCCCTTACGTTTGGTTTATTGAAGATCAGATGGCAATATGCATCTGTCTTCATCTCTAGGCTCTCTATTCAATAGATCTAAGTCTCTATTTTTGTGCCACTATCATGCTGGTTTGGTCACTATAGACTTGTAGTATAACCTGAAGTCTGGTAACATGATGCCTTCAGATTTGTTTTTATTTCTTAATGTTGCATTGGCTATTTGGGTTTTTTCCTCATTCCATATGAACTGAAGTACTATTTTTTTTCAAGTTCTTCACAAGTGCCCATCAATCCATAGACAGACTAATAAACAGTGGCATATGTGTATAATGGAACATCATTCAGCCATAAAAAGATGGAGACTTTATTTCTTTGGTATTAACCTGGATAGAGTTGAAGAACATTTTTCTTAGTAAAGTATCATAAGAATGGAAAAGCAAGTATCCAATGTAATCAATACTTATATGAAATTAGTAGGTGAACAACTATACATTAAAAGATGAACTACTACACACCTACAGGAGGGAAAATGCCATTAAGTTCAAGTTAGAGAAAGGAGGAGGAGGTAGAGAGCAGAGGGTAAGGTGGAGGGCGTTTGGAAAGCTCTCATCTAATGGGCACCATATAAGGATATATAAGGGCATACCTCCTGGAAAAGGGCTCAACTACAACTTGGACTTTACTTAACAAATGCAAATAATGTAACCTAATTGGTTATACCTTTATATTAATCTTAAATTTGAAAAAATTTTGAAAACATAAGGACATTTTAATGCAAATTAAATAAACAACAATATATACAGTACACAACAGTTTACCTAGCATTTATACTGTATTAGGTAACATAAGTAGAGATGATTTGAAGTATATGGGAGGACATGTGTAAATGATACACAAATAGCTCATTTTATACAAGGGACTTTAATATTAATGAATTTTGTTATCTTCAGGGGTCCTGGAACCAGTACCCCATGACTATCAATGGACAACTGGATATATTTCATGAGATTATATATAATTATATTGCTGCAAAACCATCTATGCCATCCATCAGATCTTTCTCCTCGTGCAAAACTAAAACTCTATATCCATCGAATACAGGACATTTACTGAATATTCTCTGTGTTGCCACCTCTTTGTAATATTTTGTAATGAATATTTTGTAAGTAAAGGTACATTTATCTACAATTCCTATTTTCCCTATGTACTTCGACTTTAGTGGCAACTTCTGGGATGCCCTATTATACCATTCCCTCTTTCCTTGGCCCTTGGTAACTATTATTCTACTTGCAGCCTCCTAATTTTTTACTATTCTAAGTAACTCATGTAAATAGAATCACATTGCAATTGTCTTTTCGTGAAAAGCTTATTTCACTTAGTCTAATTCCCTCAAGTTTCATCCATGTTATAGTACTTATTTCATTGTATTTGTATGCTACATTTTGCTTATTCATTCATCTGCCGATTGATACTTGGGTTGCTTCCATATTTTAGCTATTGGCAATAGAGCTGCTATGAACATGCATACCCAAGTCTCTGTTCAAGACCTCACTATCAATTCTTTTGGGTATTTACACAGAAGTAGAATTTCTGGATCACAGGGTGAGTCTACTTTTCATAGTTTGAGTAACTGCTGCTCACTCCTACTCTCTTTTGGCTACTATTTACATGAAATATATCAGTACACACACACACAAACACACACACATGAGCACCCTGCCTCTGAACTATATATAGGGTGGCCATAAAATTCGTATGCAATTTTAAATTTTAAATTGTATGTGAACTTTATGGCCACCCTGTATATATTTTAGAGACAGGTCTCACTATGTTATCCAGGATGGAGAGCAGTGGCTTGGTGGTATATATAGCTTGCTAGAGTGTCGAAACTCCTGGGTGCATGCCATCTTTCCCTCTCAGCTTCTAGAGTAGCTAAGACTACAGTTATGCAGCACAACATCTGGCTAAATTTTTTTATCAGGAGATGAAGTCCGGTATCTCACTATTTTGTCCAATCTGGTCTCATATTGCAGGCCTGAATCAGAACTTCCATCTCAGCTTGCCAAAGTGCTGAGATTTCAGGCATGAGCCACTGCAACCAGCTGAAATATTGTTTTTTTAAAATCCATTCTGCTAATCTTTGTCTTTTGATTGGAGAGTTTAATCCATTTGCATTTAAAGTATTTACTGACATGGAGATTTTTTTTTTTTTCTTTTCAGTTTTTGGCTAGGGCTGGGTTTGAACCCACCATCTCTGGCATATGGGGCCAGCAGCCTACTCCTTTGAGCCACAGGTGCTGCCCCAATATGGAGAGTTTTATTTCAGCCATTTCACTATTTTTTTTCTAAATGTCTTGTAGCATTTATTATTGTTTTCTTTTATATTATTTGATTTCTTTAGTAGTGAAACATTCAAATTCTACTCATTTTCTTTTGTGTATATTCCTTTGTTATTTTCTTTGTGATTACCATGGGATATAAACTTAACATATAGTGTTAAATTAAAAACACTGTAATTTTACTTTATATTAGCTTAACTTCAGTAATGTCTTTTTTGCAGACCAGGTCTAGTGGTAACAAAATACCTCAGCTTTTCTTTACCTAAAAATATCTTAATATCTCTCTTACTTTGAAAGAACAGTTTATGCATAGATAGGATTCTTACTAGATGTTTTTTTGTTTAGCATTTTGAATATTTGAGCCCACTGAATTGTGGCCTCTAAAGTTCTCATGAAATAGTTTGCTGATAATTTTATTAAGTATCTCTTGTATATGATCAGTGTTTTCTCTCTTGCTATTTCCAAAATTCTCTATTTGTCTTTGTCATTTGGCATGGGTCTCAGAGTTCATCACCCTTGAAATTAATTGAGCTTCTTAGCTGTTTATGTTCATGTCTTTTATCAAACTTTGGAAATTTGCGGCCACTATTTTTTCAAATATTCTTTCTGTGCCTTTTTTTCCCTTTCACCTTCTAGGACTTATTCAGTATGTATTTTGATCAATTAATGGTGTACCACACATTCCTTGAGATCTGTTAACTTTTTTCAGTCTTTAAGTTTCTGGACTTTACATTGTCCTGTTTTCTGATTGTTTTGCCAGCTCAAATATGCTTTTGAATTTCTCTGCTATATTTTTCACTTGTTAGTTTACTTTTCAGCTCCAGAATTTGTTTTGGTTTCTTTTGAGATGTTATATCCCTTTATTTGATATTTCATTTTTGTTTATATATCTTTTTTTTTTTTTTTTTTTACTTTATCCATTTCTTCAGTTCCTTGAGTATTTTTAAGACAGGTGTTTTTAAGTCTTTATCTAGTAGATCCACTATTGGGTCTTCTTCAGGGACAGTTTCTATTCATTTACCTTTCTCTTTTCATGTTTCATAATTTTCAATTTTTTGTATGCCTTGTGATTTTTTATTGAAATTGGACCTTCCAATCTAATAACATGATAACTCTAGAAAACAGATTCTCCTCCTTTCCTAAGGTTTACTAGGGTTTTAGTTTCATTTTCTATTTTAGTTGTGATTCTTTATTCTTATAATCTATCTCCATGCTGCAGATCAGATTGAGGTGAAAGTTAAGGGCTTCCGAGGTCTTTTCTGAGCTTGTGTCTTTCCCTGGGCATGTGCAATGATGTTCTTATTTCCCTTGCATTTGCAGTTGCTTTGAAATGTTCTGGGGCTTCCAAAGGGGAAAAAGAGAAAAATAGAGCGGGGGAGAGAATGAGTGCTGGCCTCTCAATTCCTCTAGAGAATTGAAGCACTCATATGGGGACTTAAGAGAAAGGGTTTGTAATCAAAGGGGAGGGATGCAAAAATAGTTACCAATTTCTATCTCTGCACCTCCATGATCTGACTCAATTACTTGTCAGTCAGAACACAGATACACATTTATTTTTAAATTTTCCCTCTAAGTCTTCCCATTATTATTATTATTAATTATTATTATTTAGGTTGATATTGAGGGTACAAACAACTAGGCTGCAATGCTTGCATTTATTAGTTAGATGCCCTCTTGTAGTTGTGTACTAAACCCAAGAGGTGTGCCAAGTTTTTCTTTTCTTGAGCACCAGCTGTTTATTTCTTGCTCTGGCTCCAACAAGTTGCATGCAAGCAGATCCAGGAATATGTGCATACTGCTGCTAAACTTTGGGCTAGGGTTGGGGATTGGTAGCAGCTGCTGAGTTAAGAACTAAAATTGACTGAACTTAACTGCTATTTACCATCTAAGCCTCCTCCTGGGAATTGTAGGCTGCCAATAAATGCCAGATTTCCAGAATAGTTTCATCAGATAGATTTTGCTAGTGCAATTGTTATCTAGGTCGGGATACAGATTTCACAATCCTCCTTCAACCATATACTTTTATTTTGCTTGCTTAATTCACATAATTTCACAATTGCTGTAATAATTTGATAATTGCTAATCCAGACCCAGATCTCTTCACAAATTGGGTCTCCTCACATTCTGGTTGATCTTCAATTTTATATTTTCTTTGAATGTGTAAAATACTCATGGCTCTAAACATCAGAATTATACAGAAGGGCAAATTCGAGGAAGTGTCACTCCCTGTCATCCATTCTACCGTCAAATTCCATTCTTTCAAACCCTCCTCTACATTTTCACTTTCTTTGACTTTTGGCTTAGTTTTATCATTATATTTTGTTTTAACTTTCCTGAGGTCATTTTTTAAATAATTAGCATATGTGTATGTATTTTATCTCTTTCTATCAAACCTAAAAGTTACTATTTTATAGATAGTTTTTTGTTTTGTCCCCCTTTTCACCTTAAATATATCTAATCATCTTATATCAGTCCATTGAGGTCTTTCTTATTTTTGTGTTGGTCTGTCACACGCCATTTTATGAAGGGACCATTTCCTATTAACCACTCTGCCATGTATGGGCATTTGGAAGACTTTGATTTTTTACATTTATAAAAAATACTGCCATAAATAATTTTTGCATATGTATTTTTATTTTTGAGGATGTATCATCAGAGTAAATTCCTAGAAATGGCATTGCTGGGTTAAAAAAAAAGTGCACGTGTAGTTAGTTATGCTAGGTATTGCCACAGTCTGCTACCAAAAGAGTATTACTATTTTGCATTTTCACCAGGAATATGTTAAAGATATTAACCTTTTTTTCCCCTGGATATATTTGACAAATATTTCCTCCTGTGTCCTCAATTGTCTTTTGGATTTATTCATGGAATTTTAGCAATGCAAAACATTTATTTGAATTAAACAAATCTGTCAATATTTCTTTTTATTGTTTTTGGTATTTGGGGGCCATAATAAGAAAACATTTTCCTACACTGATGTTAAAAAGGAACTCATTTATAACTTTTTCTTCTAGCACTATTATGCTATATTTTCATTTATATCTTTATGTTTAGAATTGATTCCTGTCTGTGTTGTGTGGGATAGGCCTAATATTAATTTTTTGCAAATTATAAAGAGTTTTATTTGTAAATTTTTTTGTTTTATTTTTACAAAAATACCTAGTTGTCTCAGCAATATTTATTAGAAGTTTATCTCTGCCCTAATAATTTTAGATGCCATCTTTATTACTTATTAAAAGTATACTTGGGAGGTGCCTGGGGCTCAAAGGAGTAGGGCACCGGCCCCATATACCAGAGGTGGTGGGTTCAAACCCAGCCCTGGCCAAAAAAACCCCAAAAAACTGCAAAAAAAAAAAGTATACACTTAGTCAGCTCTGTACTTGGATGTTTCTACTATTTCACTGGTCTATTTTTCTGTTCATGTACCAATACTTATTGTCTTAGTTATAGAGTCTTTATGATATGTTTTAATAACTGATAAAATTAGTCCCCTGGTGTAGTTTTTTTTTTAGTCTTTCTCCTTTTTTGTTTTATTTCCCATATGAATCTTAATATACATTTCATTCTTTCAAAATCTGTTTCAGTATTTTTATTAGGATGTAGAATGATATTAAGTTTATGTGTTAACCTAGGGGAAACTTCTGCTTTTGATGTTAAACTATTATATTTTCAAACAGGAAATGCAATTATTCAAATCTATTGATTTGTCTTTCAGGAATATATCAAAGTTCTCCTTCAATAGATTTTGTGCATTTCTTGTTAAATTCATTCCTTACTATCTATTCTTCTTTGTTGCTTTTGGAAACAGAATTTCCTCTACCATTTAACTGGTTATTCTGGTGTAAAAGATGATGATTTATTTCTGTATGCTGATTCTTTATTGTGTAATTACAATGAATGTTTGAGTTAATTTTATCACTCATCTCATCTCCTCAGTTATACAATCGCATGTCTGTCTTTATTATTTATCAACTTTATAGCTCAATTTGATTTCTCTTTTTCAAGGGAAATGACTAATACATCATAAGAAGTAATGGAGGTAATTGGTATCTTTCCTGATCTTAGCAGGAAAGCACTTCAGTGTTTCCAGATTAAGTAAAATATTGGATATAGGGCTAAAGATTAACATTATCATGTGCAAAGAAAGTATCATTCATTCACTTTCCATTTCCTTGAGGTTATTTTTTAAATCAAGAATAAATATTGAGTAATATTCTTGGCTTTTACAGTAGCCATGGAGATATCATATAAAATATCTTAATAGATTAGTATATGTTAATATATACTACATAATATTAATGGGTTTCATAATCTTGCACTTCAAGTGTAAATTCCCTTTGTCACGGTACATTGTTTTCTTAATTTAGTATGGAGTCTATTGTATTATTTACTATTTTTGTATTGCTATTTATAAGCAATATTTGTTTTTTTTTTCTTTTTGGCACTTTTTAATATAATTTAGGTATTAAATTTTGTATCAGCTTCATAAATTTAGGAAGTTTTTCTTCATTTTCAATGTTCTGGAGCAACAAAGCATTGGAACTCTAGTACATTGATGTTTGTTAGAGTTCCTCTGTGAAAAAAACCTCAACCTGGTGTTTCTTCTCTTCCTTTCTCTTTGTTGTTGTGGTGGTGATGGTGATGGTGTAATTCCTTAATATCATTTTCTACTTTTTCCTACATAAGTTATTTTGTTTTAGTTGTTTATTTCTAATGGTGTTTTTAATGTGTTTTTACCTTGCAAATTATGAATTTCTTCTGGGTTTTTATTTTTTTTATTGTTTGCTGGGCAGTCTACAAAGTAGTCCCTTACAATTTTTTAAAATGTTACCCTTTTTCAACTGAATCAACTCTGGAGATCAATGGGGTGACAGATGTCGCAGCCAGATCCCCCTCACATCCGTTACCCTTTTTCAATGTTTATTTACCTCTTCTTTTCTCTATGTGTGCTATCCCTCCTTAAAAAAAAAAAAAAAAAAAAAACTATATGGATTTTTGAGTGGCTGTTTTTCTATTATCATCTTTAATCTTGTCTTGTTAATTAAAAAAAAAAACTCTATGGATTTTTTTTTTTTTTTTTTTTTTTTTTGGTAGAGACAGAGTCTCACTTTATTGCCCTCAGTAGAGCGCTGTGGCGTCACACAGCTCACAGCAACCTCCAACTCCTGGGCTTAAGCGATTCTCTTGCCTCAGCCTCCCTAGTAGCTGGGACTACAGGAGCCCGCCACAACACCCGGCTATTTTTTTATTTTGCAGTTCAGCCAAGGCTGGGTTTGAACCCGCCACCTGTGGTTTGTGGGGCAGGTGCCCTACTCGCTGAGGCGAGTACAGGTGCTGCCCAAAAAAACTATGGATTTTTTAAGTGGTTGTTTTTCTGTTATCATCTTTAATCTTGTCTTGTTAATTAAAAAAAAACTATGGATTTTTTAAGTGGCTGTTTTTCTCTTCTCATCTATAATCTTGTCTTATGTATTTATTACTTTTCTTCTTGTGCTTTCTTTTGGTTTATTTTGCCACTTTTTAGTTTAGTTTCATTTTAAATCAGATACTTTATATTTTGTTCCTTAATTTATCCTAAGTCTTTAGTGCTATGAATTTTCCTGTGATTACTACTTTAGATGGACTCATAAATTTAAATAGGTAGTGCTTTTATTTTTAGAAAGTCAGTAATTATAGTTTTTCCCTTTACTAAGGAGTCATTTAGTAGACATTTTATATGTATTGTTTAAATTAAAGAGGTTTTGTATTTTGTTTTTATTAATAGTTTCTAGTTGAATTACATTATCATCAGAGAGTTATTTATAATATTTCTACTTTGTGTTACTTAGAAATACTAATATATGATCAGATATTGTGAAAGTTCCATTAATACTTGAGAAGGTACATTCTGTATTATAAGCATATATATTTCAAAATATACACATAAGGTATATGTTAATGATTGTATTTTTTAGGTTTACCATCTCTTATTTTTGTTTTTATATCCTTTTTTAAAAACAAAAGAACACCTTATCTGTCATGGGCTGAGAGTGTTGTAGTAAAATTTCCTATTCATCTATTAATAGTATTAGAATGTTTCTTCTAAGTTTCTTTGCACACCCTGCCCTCATGCAGTTTTTGCTTCATAATAACTACTGAGCTATAACTATTGTATCTTACTTGTGAATTGTATTTTATTATTTCTAATTCTGTCTTGCCCCATATTGAGAATCTCCACCTCTTCTTTTCTACTGTCTAACACATCCTCCCTGAATGATTATTTTTATACCAACAATGAATACACATTTGTGTATAAGGAAGTATCTGTCTTCATTGAACTCCCAAGAATATCTGGCTCAAACTGTCACTGTTCTGGACAATCTGCTACATGAGAGCTGGCTTTTCCTTTGTAAGTATCCCCAGTAGTCTCTTGCTTACTGCAAGGGTAGATGAACTGGAGATAATTTACCCAAGTATGCTATCCCTATAGCTGGATTTGTTTGGGGTGTTTTTCAAGCATATTGCTGAAAAAGAAATTACATTAAAAGGTTCTTCAAACTATAGCACAATAGTATATCAAGTTAGAGATACTACTTTATATACTAAGCATACTATAGATTAGAACTATAAAATTAATTTGTTTGATGAATGCATTTTAACATTTTCCAGATTTAATATTTAAAAGAAAATATGCATCCAAGAGCAGTGGCTTATGCATGTAATCCCAGCCTTCTGGGAGTCCAAGGAAGGAGGATCACTTGAGTTCAGGTTTTGGAGACCTGCCTGAGTGAGAGTGAGACCTTATCTCTACTAAAAATAGACCCATCAGCTGGGCATTGTGGGATGCCTCTATTCCCAGCTACTTGGAAGATTGAGGCAAGAAGATAACTTGAAACCATGAGTTTGAGTTTGCTCTAGGCAAGGCTGATGCCATGTTACTCTAGCCTGGGCAACAGAGTGAGAAAAAGAAAAAAAAAGAAAGAAAAGAAAAGAAAATATGTTCTATCTTTATGAATATGAAACACAATGGAATGTTGTTTACATTTCAACCATGTAAAATGTTTTAAAATGACATAAAGTAAATAAAGCTATGCCTAAGTACTCTTTGCTAACTTAATTTTCCACTTAAAATGCATTTCATATTATAAAACAAGACTTAAATGTTAGAGTTTGGGGGTGAATCTAAATGATGTCAGTGGTAGTTACCGTTAAATATTTATGAACCCACTGGTAAGGAAAAATCATTTTCTTAATCTATTTCACTAGCAGAAATTATTTATAAGTACATCATTAATTATTTACATTTTCCTGTATTATGTTTGCATTAATAATTTAAAAATATATAATTATCTATTAAATCATCTAAATATGATTTAACTTCATTTATCTTTTGTAACACAAATAGCAAGTTGATCATTAAGTAGAATCATATAAAACAAGGTATGCAACTATAGCGAACTTACGTATTTAGAAAGAGTAGTGACAATACCTTGCATATCTGTCTTTTTAAATCAATATTTGTATGGTATAATTAACATTCTTAAGAAAGTTTTTGGAATTTCTGTCTTATAAGTCCACTAGTTACTAAATACCCTTGAGGTCCCTGGCATGTAGAAGGCAAGGTTTTTCCTACAGTTTGCCAATTAACTCAGTGCCCTCAGAGTCAAATGCCTTACTTTATTCAACAGGTAAAGATTGATTTTTTTTTTTAATTTCTCAGGGCAGCATTAAATATCCTCATTGAGAACAAAATTTATTGCTGAACAAAATGCTCATCACAGCAGCTTCTTCCTCTCTCAGTTATGATATTATTCTACCACAAACTCCTAGACTTTCAGTCTTGATGTTGTATGTGGAGTTATAACAAGAAAATAGAAAGTATCATGGCAACATCTTGGTCTACAAGAAGTTTTCCCCTTGAGAAGCTTGTTAAAAAAAATTTTAATAGGCTATTCAGAAAAGCTTCAATGTTTAGGGTATTGGGGCTGGGGGAAGGCCAATTTATCAGCTGATTCTTTTTAAATAGGAAAACACTTTACATATTACATATTTGGTAATAAGCCAAAGTAAGAGCAAAAATAACATATTAATTATGAGCAGTACCAGTGTAAAAATCTTTGGGCTGTAATCTCCAATTACTATAATACTTTTTTACATATTTTAATGGGCTTTACCCTTCCAAAATTATATTGATCTCTTAACCCAGTACCTCAGAGTATGACTATATTTTAAGGTAATGAGGTAGTGAAGGTAAAATGAGGTCAGAAGTTTAAGTCCTGATCCAATGTGGTGTTCTTATCAGAGGAGATTAGGAGTCAGATCCATAGAGAAGGAAGATGGAGAAGAAAGGTAGCCATATTCAAGCTAAGAACAACGTCAGAAGAAGGCAATTCTGCTGACACTGATCAGGACTTCAGCCTGCAGAAATGTAAAAACATCAATTCCTGTTCTTTAAGCTACCCAGTCTGTGGTCCCCTGTTATGGAAGCCCTAGTAAACTAATATATGGACCTTATTTACTCTTGTTGAAGTTTTCATTGCTAATCCCAGCTGGTATTCTGTATTTACAATTCCAACTGTTTGTGTCCAGAAACCTCATATGGGAGGAAGTCTTGAACCAAAACGTGGTAAGTAATTTTTCCCTGTTTATAGAGTATAGCAGAGGAAATTTAGGCTCTAAACTTTATATGCTTTCTATTGGCTTTGAGGTATAATGCCACTTTTAATGCTTACTTTAAGGAAGACAGTTATGAAAATAACCTTCCTAAATGTGTTTATTAATGTCCTTCTCTCACCTTTCATGACAGCCTGGTTACCATTGGTTGCTCTAGCTAATCTGAAGAAGAAACTCTTATAAATTTCTAAAAGAAAGCTTTGACATAACCCCAAGTTAGGAAACTTAGTGAAAAAACTTGTTATTTTATATTTTTAGAAGTTGGTCTGATGTAAGAAATCTATATTTACATGTATATGAATTATCTGAATAAACTTATGGACTATTCCAAGTAAGGAAGCCCCCAGTTTTGTTAATTTAATGGTTTATTCTGTGATCATCTTGACCTTGAAGCCACTACATTTTTGAACCTATAATTAGAAATACTAAGTATGCAGAGCTATTTACTGATTTCCAGTTATGCAGTTTCAGGTTGCAAATTTGAAAAAAATTAACTGCTTTCATGGCAAGATGACC
Organism: Perodicticus potto; assembly: GCA_963574655.1. Taxonomy (NCBI): domain Eukaryota; kingdom Metazoa; phylum Chordata; class Mammalia; order Primates; family Lorisidae; genus Perodicticus; species Perodicticus potto. The sequence continues at coordinate 55,643 of CAUYRH010035832.1, forward strand.
CAAGGGAACACTTTAGGACAATGGGAGCTACTGTGCATAAGAAACAGGGCTGATGGCAACTTGTATACCTTTTGATTGGGTTGGAAATGAAACATAATCTCCAAGGTGAACAAGTGCTTTTCCTAGAGTAGTTAACCCTAACTATGAAACTAGAATAAATTATCTGATTATTATTAACTGGTGTTTAACTTCGTGCACTATTAACACTTATAATATGGGAAAATATGTTTTTTTTTTAAATCTTGTTCATGGGTGATTAGAGTGACCTTTTCTTTTATATTTAATGTTTTAAAAATCATTTGCATTGAGCACCCACTAACATATCAATTACTCAGTCATTAAAAATATGAGTGAGAAGTCATTATAGTAGTAATTAGGATTCAGTCCAACAAGTGTAAAAGGATGTTTCCTGAATTGCAGCAGTGAGCTATGGATATGACACTAAATCGTTCATTTCAAAAAAGGAACTTTGGTAGCAATTCCCTAAACTAGATGGCAGTACAGAGTATGCGACGGCATCAATGCACTCAGGGAGAACTACAGCATTGGGGAAATCATTCCTTGTATCAATAGAATATTCTCTGAATTTTCATCTAAATTTTGAATAATTAATGATCAAACGCTATTTAATTGGGTGAAGTTCTTCATAAAAAGATAATGTGAACCAAATTTCTAAAAGAATGAAATGTTTCAGGCCCTTGAAAATTGTTTCTAGACAGAATTCTTACAAGCAAAGCCTAGTGAATGTAGAATAACTCCTATGTCTCTGGATTTGTTTATTTTTTATTTTTTTATTTCTTTATTATTATTATTATATTTTTGTAGAGACAAAGTCTCATTTTATCGCCCTCAGTAGAGTGCCGTGGTGTCAACTCACAGCAACCTCCAACTCCTGGGCTTAGGCGATTCTCTTGCCTCAGCCTCCCGAGTAGCTGGGACCACAGGGTCCCACCATAATGCCCGACTATTTTTCTGTTTTGCAGTTCGGCCAAGGCCAGGTTTGAACCTGCCACCTTCGATATATGGGGCCGCACCCTACTCGATGAGCCACAGGCACCACCCATGTCTCTGGATTTTTGGTGCTTATATAATGTGTGGTACTACAAATAAAATGAAATACCCTCCTCTCTGGGATAAAGCATTTTATTTGAAAATCTGAAATGGCTACGAACATTTCCAAGTCTTACTAAGTTTCTGGCATAAGATATATAACCTAATACCTTGGTGAATTAAAAGAACTGTATTTTAAACAAAGGAACATTTTCAATGCAGGCAAGTCCTTTGGGCCATTGAGACATTCTAGTAGCAATGACATCAATATATACCCAAACATCATCCTTTCAAACATTAATTTTAAAACATTTTTCTCCTGAAAATTATTTCCCAGATTATTAGTAGATCATTTATTTGGGATAGTGGTGGAGGTGAGGAAAAAAGTTAGGCAGCAACTGAATGTTGTCATGAGAAAAATGACATCTAAGTGGTTCCAGAATTTGCAGCTTTCCAGCAAGGGCAACTAAAAAGGTCATGAAAATGAAGAAGCATCCAAAAATGGTGACAAAGATTGCCTTAAAAGGGAGTAAGTGAGTAGTTAAGAGAGATGGATACAAAGATTTGCTTTTTTAATCACTCCTTGTATTAAGTTCCAGGTTATATAATATCCACTTTAAAAACACTGATCTATTTTTATATTAAAAACATGTTAAGATTTTACAGTTATTTTTCCCATTTTTAAATCTTGGAAACTGATTAATCTCAATTATTTGTTTTGCATATCACAGCAAAACCTAACAGTGTGCTAGCCAAATAAAACATCCATAAGCCACATCAGATCTACTGGTTGAACACCTCTGATTTATATTAATGTGATACATATATTCCCTTGAAGGGGGAATAAAAGATAATTTATAACTGTTGTTCATTCTGTGTACCTGTGTGTATATATGTGTTTGAGTGAGAGAAGGGATTGAAAACAAAGTTACCTTCCAAATTATATAGAATCCAAGGGATTATAATCAGAATACTTCTAAATTGATATTAATGATTCCATCAGCAAATTATCATGCAGGCAGATGCCAGAATAACAAATAGCAACAATAGTGTGGTTGAGATACAATATATATATCACAGGTAGGAAATCAATTAGAATATTGTATGTAGCATATGATTATTTTTAGTAGTAAAATTTTTTAAAATTTAGAGGAAGTAGACTCTTCAATCTTGATACTACTATTTGATCACCACTATTCCTATTATTGGTCACCAATTATCCTACTAGTATCTTTCATTTGTTCTCAGTGTTTTTCAAGCATTATATAATTTAATGCTTATGACATGTCAGTCAAGAATAGGAACTATTCTACCTCATTTTAAAGTTGAAGAAAATACATCTTAGAGAGATTAGATAATTTACCAACAAGGTTGCCAGAACACAAATAACAAAGCTTAAAATTTTCGCATTTTTTTCTTGCAATCTGGTAGCCCCTGGGGGCAATGTGTGTTGGGCATCAGGAGATTTTTACTTTTTTGTTTTTATTTTTTGCATATATAGTTGAGCAGGCAAGCAATCCCTAGGACTTCACTATCCACATCTCCTTGTGATAAATGTGGCTAGTTCACATACCAGTGTTACTTCACCTTCAGACTCTTGTTGCCTTTTACTATTCCATTCAAAAATGTGGCATAGGCTCAGCACCTGTAGCACAGTGGTTCGGCGCTAGCCACATACACTGAGGCTGGCGGGTTTGAACCCAGCCTGGGCCAGCTAAACAACAATAACAACTACAAAAAAAAGTAGCTGGGCATTATGGTGGTTGCCTGTAGTCTCAGCTACTTGGGAGGCTGAGGCAAGAGAATAGCTTAAGCCCAAGAGTTTGCGGTTGCTGCGAGCTGTGATACCACAGCACTCTACTGAGGGCGAGAGAGTGAGATGCTGTCTCAAAACAAACAAACAACAATGAAAAAAAAAAAAGCAAAAAGTTGGCATAAAATTAAATGACATTAAATAGTAAAAGCATAATATCTTTATGTGGCATCTGATGAATAATAATTTATATTTTTCTTTTCCCCTTGAAATCATGATACCTCTAGACACTGTTGCAATTTAAGTGAAACTGGGGAATGTATTTCAACTTTATTACTCCCTTTGTCTTTTAAAATGGTAAATGGAGGTTAGACAATCCTGTACAAGATCTAAAGAAGGTAAATGATCCCTTTCCTGACTAATACGGTGACATGCCTCTGCTTTTTTCCTACAGCTTGGACTCAAATTTGAAGTTATCAGAGATTTTTCACTGCGATCTTTGTAGCTTTATCATTCAAAGGCAAATGGCTGTGCACATATACAGAGGTTGCCAAAAAATGTATACACATTTTAAGAAAGGGAAAGCCTGTATTAAATTTGTAATATTAAAGTCATGCTTGACTTTGCAATTGGAAAAGATGCTGAGCTTGACTTATCTTTTATACACATACACACAGAGAAAGAGAGAGACATACACAAATACAGACCAGTGAAGTGTGTGTTTATGCATACATGCCGCATTCAGGTACTTACAGGTGCCATTCTGATAGGACAATCAGCATGTGCACCAACATTGCAAACTAGAGGCATGGAATCATAGAAGTTCATTGTGAATTGGCACCAGTTTGGAGAATCACGGGTAACTTGATGGTTTTCATTCTTAATTTTTCAATTATTTTGATACTAGGATTGACAAACAGAAGAATGAGTAGATTTTCAGACAGAGGAGTTAAAGCAGTTATATTAGTGTTCTATTGCTATGTAACAAATTCTCCATAAATTTAAAGACTTGAAAGAACTCCCATTTATAATTGCACAGGTTTGAAGGTCTGAAATCTGGATACAGACTGCAATCAATGTGGTGATTGGAGTTGTACCCACACTGAAAGACAAGAAATCTTATAGGTGTGGACACACGAGGTCAGAATCTTGGAATAAGCTATATTAGAATTCTGTCTACTTCAGCAGGATTTTGTTTCTCTTTCTTTAAGAAAGATGAGATTTCAGTCTGTTGCCCAGGCTGAAGTGCAGTGGTGTGACCATAACTCATTGTACTTAAGAATGATGCCTGATCTCAAGTGATCTTCCTGTCTCAGCTTCCCAAGTGGGTGAGACTGCGTGTGCATACCACCCTGCATGCCTGGCCAACACAGCAGGACAGTTAAGCAGAGTCTTTCCATGGGGGAACCAGCAATTTTTCGTAGTGCATTTTCTTATGGAGTAAAAAGTAATACTGCATTTGGGGTTTATTGCTCCCTGAGACTCGCTCACACTGAGGTGAGAATCTAAAATCCTCACTGTTGTGTACATCTATTTCTATAAACCTTCAAATACATGTACAATGGATTTTTAAAAGAACATTTTATAAAGTTAAAACTTTTGCCATGTCTAAGAGAGCTACTGAATACAGCTTTCCATCTTAAAACAATCTTTAAATTTCTTTAGATTTGACACCCAGGCAATCCACTCACTTGGCCTCCCAGAGTGCTAGGATTATAGGCGTGAGCCCCCTGAGGGCGACAAAGTGAGACTTTGTCTCAGAAAATAAATAAATAAATAAATACTAAAAAATAAAAATAAGATAGACTTATGCAGAATTTTCTTAGGTGGCAATATATATTTCATATGTGTTTAAAGTGAAATATTTCATCTAACAAGTAAGTACATTTTACATGACACTTTGAGTAACCACTATTGATTTTTGATTACATTAACATCTGTATTTATGCTGCCATAAACAATGTTCAGGACACTGTAATTGATAATACTATTATGGCTACCTAGTTTTAGGACCTATAATTATATTGATATGAATGTAATTGATAGTTACAATAATAGTATCTAACTTGAACCTTAAAGCTTAAATCCATAAGCAGTATTTTTTTTTTCTTTTTACCAAAATTGTGACTAATTTTTAAAAATGCAGTAATTTTTGTTATGGCAAGGACAGTAATTGCATTTTTTTCCCACTTAGAATCTAGTCAACTTAAAATTTTTGTTCCCTAATCTTTTCGTTATTTTCAAGATAGTCCTGGCATGAGTTGGTAAAAAGGTGAAGCTGAAGGATTTCTTAGTAAATCTATGATTTTCATTTTTCTGAATTTTTGCCTGGTAAAAATCTAATAGATAATTAAGAGGTAATGTTTACTAGTTCTCTTTGGTATCCTTTTTGTTTTGCTTTAACATTTTAAAATGTTTTCATACAATAATTGATTAACAAAGAAGGATTTTTTAAAAAGAACCTCCCTCAGTTTATAAGAGACATCCTACTCTGGATCAAAATCATAGTATGATTCTGATAAAATGAGTATTTGAATAAGGCAAATAAAACCTCGAATTTTACCTTATTTTGAAGAATAACTGCCTATCTGATCATACTATCCTCTTTTGGGGAACATTCTTTGAAATTTTCCTCCCACACACAAATTATTGTGATTGAATGGAAAAAGAAAAATGCCATCCCTGAATTTTTTTTCTAAAAGCTGTTTGAGATATGTTGTACTGAAGTGGTTTTGTTAAATAACTTTTAGGGAGAAAAAAATGCACGCTTACCGCCCCACCAAGAAAAGCAAACACAGATCCTTTTCCTCTTCTGCATGAATGTATCCCAATAGTATACGTTTAACTTTTATATTAATTTAAGGAAAGGGGTTTTCTTTTGTCTCTTTGTTTGCTTATTTGTTTTTTCAGAGCAAAGTGATTAAATCTGAAAACAATGAGATGCTTAACATTTTACAGATACAAATCTGTGCTAACTGTTCTATTGGCGCGTTCATTTGTTGGTTATATAGTAGTCAACCACTTTCAGCTAATAATTTTGCTGATTTAGAGTATAGATTTTCTGATCCCCAAATAAATTTATGTACGTGAAATTATGCATATAATTTAAAAATTTTTAAATGCTTTTCATCTCTTTAAAATTTTCATCTCTTTTTAAATTATGCATATAATTTAAAAATTTTTAAATGCTTTTCATTCTCTTTTAGTTTTATAAATAAATGTTATCATACTTGGGATAATATTTAAAATAAATTGTTTTCTTGATTTTTATTTTCTTTTGTTTTTTTTTATAAGATTCAGGGCAATAGCGAAAAAGTGGAGGGGTTAGTCTGGACGGAATTGTAGCCAATACAATAAACTAATGTAAAAATCAGATTTTTATTGGCTTCTCTTTAAAAGTCTAATTTGTTAATATTTGAGAAAAGCAGAGCATAGTAAATGCTCAGAAACAAGTCAAATCTCAGCATAAAAGTTGCTACCTGTCAGCAAGAAGGAAATGCACATGCTATGAAAACATATGAATATCTATTTCCAACTCTAAGAATTTTCACAAATTATGGCAAAACACAAGAAAGAACTTACTTCAAGATAAGTTACACGAATGTTTATTTTAGGTAATGCCAACGAATAACCTCTTACCAAGATTGAGGGATGCACTAAATAAAAAGTTAAATAAAATAAACATTTCCAAGAGATATAAAAGAAATTGGTGAGGTTAAGTGCATGGAACTGTCTGTTACCCCAAATTTATGTAGTGAAGGTTCATTAACTTCAAACAAGGGGATTCATACTCTATTTAATAAGATATCACACAGAGCTCCTTTCCATTTACAGTATGTTCCTAAAGGTGAAAACAGCAGGAGAATGAAATTACTTCCTTTACCGGAATTACAGCTTCTTTTGTATAAAACTTTAATCATCTTATATATGACAACCTTATGCTTAATGTTTTTAGAATATTCTTCATAAAGCATTATTTAGCAAAAACATACTTTCCCACTGAGCACATTGCTGCTTTCAATGACTGTGCTAATCTAGTTTGAATATATGCGGCATTTAATCTTAATTATGATGCTGAAGTCTATACAACGTTAATTATTCATTTCACATGTTCCCTCCACTTTATTGCAACTCCTAATTTGCTTAACAAAATGTAGCTTTTAATTAGAACTATGGAATTGTAGGGGTAAGGTCCTGTTTTGAGTGTTTCTGTGCACAGGGGTCAGTGTGCGAGTGTACATTTTTCCCATTGGTTTGGAAATACCAGGGGGGGGTAGTGTTGAACCAAGAGAAGTAAAATATGGTTAACTCAAAGGTGAAATCCCTTGGTGGTTCCACTTTCTTTCTTAGTTAAATTTTATTTTTGGTTTCTTATCATTAAAGAAAAAAATAGAAAGGCTATACCTGGTTATGGATAATAGTTAAATGATAGTATTCATGTTTCATTAAATATTGGCATAGAAGAACACGCATAGAAACCACATCCAAGAAAATTGGCTAATCAGGCATTTTTGTACCCCAGTCATATCCAGTAGCTTACTGAAATCTTTTAGACAATGATTGTATTTTTGTTAAATTCATGAGATATGATAGTAAATTGGATAACAAAATAATTCTTAAGAAAACTTGGAAAAGTGACATGTATTTATGTAAAGTTTAAATGCCTGGCATTTTCTAATGTTTCCCTAATTTTTTTTATTTGTAGATTTTCATATGATTTCCTTAATACATTTAGTTTTATAATTTTTTTGAAAGCTAATAGTTTATAATTTTAAATTACTTGTAAATAAACTTTATATTCCTTCTTTAAAAGTAAATCATTATTTTGAAATGTAAAAAAATAGAAACTACTCAATATTTGTTTTGGTTTATCATCTATCACCATACAACCATCAAAGGACCCATTCTATATACACTTAACAGTTTACACACCAAATTTAAGAATGAAACCAATTATCCATAATTTACATCTTGTGTAACCTATATACAAAGAAATAAGATTGCAAATGTTTTGTATGCCTTTACTATATATTTTGAAAAAGATCATCTAAAAACCTATACAACAAAAAGCCCATGAAATCTTAAAGATTCCTGCTATTAATTCTGTGTACTAAAATTTTATATAGAAAAATGAAGTTATTGTTGTGAAATAAAATTTTAAACTGATTATTTGTATCTACATAGCTATTATTTTCTAAATAGATGGTCATCTGTTTCCCCCCCAAAGTAAAAAGCTAGTTTGACTAATGGATACATAAAGATATATAATCTCCTAGTTATTCTTATACTACTCCTTCATAATAAATTCTAATAAATTTGGCAATTGGATTAACAAAATGAATTCATTTTGTCCTTAATTAGATTTAAAGCATAGAATTAACAGTGCTTGTTCTTGATTTTGGGGCTCATACCAACTCCTAGAGTGGTCTTCAACTTCTTTTAAAAGGTCAAGTGTAATTTTTTAGTATTTCCTATATCATTTTGAATGTGAATAACATTAATAACAGCTACAGTTTATTGAGTTGTATCTTAGTTTTCACAACTACCTAAAAGGTAAGTATCATTATTATTCGTCCTTTAAAGATAAAAAACCTAGAGGCTTAGAAGGACCAGTGACATCCAAGATCTCATGAGATTTCAGTGCAGCTCTGCCTGCAGAGCTCTGTTCTCATCTCTGTGCTCTCTTCCGTCTGTCCTCTCTCCCTCTACCTTCATTTGGTTATACCTCAGCTCTGGCTCACTGATACTTTCTTAATGAAATCAAACCCCATTTCCAAAGGTTGTATTCTGTGATCTAGTTCCCTGTTCCTATATCTCATCTCCTTGGACCACTATATCCATTTATACATTGGTTAAATCTTCATCACACATCAAAAGAATAGCTGTGTCAAATTAAATGACTACAAGTGTTGTGAATATTTGCTGCTATTGGCAAAAATTTCAACAATAGGGAAAAATACTCATGGTGGGGGTGAACATACTATATCCAGAGAAAGAATAATATGTATATTCATATTTTAAGATTTCATTTTCTCATCGGTAGATAAGACTTTTCTCCTCTATTACTTTCTACTTAACTAAATCCAGTTAGATGTAAGAGGCCCTGTGGATTGGCAGTCAAGTCACAGTCTAGTTCTTTGTCTCTGCTGATTACAAGCCTAGTCATTTCCAGGAGTTATACAAATGCTTCTGCACCTAAATTTCTTCATCTGTAAGCTATGTGTAATATTTCTTCTACACATATCTTCTTCATCCATAAGATATGCATAATAATTCTCACTGGATTGCTTGAGGATGAATTGTTTTGATTTATGGAAGTAACTGAAACTTTGTCCTTTTTTTTATAAGTATTTTATAAGTATTACTTTTTACTACTAGTGCTAACAGAATCTAAAAAGGTGGCTTTAAGGGATGTCCAGATTTCAGAGACTTTAAAATGTTAAAAAAAAAAAAAAAGACACCTTAGACATTATGAAATACACTATTTTTCATTTACTAACTGATAAGAATAATCCACATGCAATATCTCTTCTCTACTATAAGACTTGGAATTCAAATTCCATACATTCTTACTACAAGAAAGATCAACTTTTCTTCCTTGTATCTGTCTTAAATATCTTAAAATATTTATCAAATTGTTCAAATAAAAATTCCTGCTTTTGAGAAACATAAATAAACATAAATAAATGGCTAATAAAATTGAAGGACATTATCAAAGCTGGTTTCTGTCTATATCTAAATCCCCTGGGATAATTACAAAGCTTCTCCTTACGTTTTTTTCCTTCAGAAATCACATAAGCCTAATATGACATAAAATGTTTAGATTCTTGGAAACAAAGCATAAAAGATAATAACTTCCTTCATTTTTCTTTCCATCCTCCATGTGCTAATCACCTCATAACCTTGTCCATAGGAAAAAAGGAGGCGATTCTTTCAAGTTCTGCTTATAATCTTCTCATCATAAGTATTTCCCATTGTATTCACTCATAAGCTTTTCTGTCTCCTTAATAACTATTTAGTTTAGTTCCTGATTCTTTCACCCTGCCAGGTCCACAAGAGCTACGGAGGAAGCAAAGTAGACTGACTGACTAATCTTGAGATGTTCACTTAGTGCCGAGTACTCTGAGCCAATTTTCTTTCATTGAACTTTACCACCCTGGGGAATTCCCAAAGATTCTGAAGCTCTGTGGAGCTTTTCTGAAACAGAAGCCTGCCTGTACCTTCTCTCCTTCTCTTTGAAATGAAAAGCTCTAGCTTTTTGGTCTGAATTTAGTTCTATTCACTATGTCCCCATCACACTAAGCTGCTTCTGAAGTCTGCCCCCCATGTAGTTCTAAGTTCTCAAGCCACGTGGTCCACTTTCTTTTCTGAGCTGCTTTTCACGTCGACTCTTTCGTGTCTTGACTTTGCCCTTCTGTTTAGGGATCGCCCAGAATGCCATGTTCTGTCTGATGTTTTCTCAGTTGACGTCCAGATCTGGGTGGGCCTTGCAACAACTTTTTTCCTTCTTCTTTTCAATTTTGTTGCCAGGATGATTTGCAATTGTTTGAAATAGAACAGTTTGCTCTTTTGCAGCATTTTAAAGGAAAACAGGAGCTCATGTTTTATGTCATAGTAAGCCCTGTATGTAATCTTCATTACTCCCTGTTTTTATAGATAAGAGAAACAAAATTACATGTACTCACACATGTGAAAGAACCAGAATTTTGCATTTCATTTTCTGAGACTTCAAAGCCTGATTTTCTTTTCTCCCATATAGTTTTGCTTCTTGAACGTTTGTTCCCATAGTTTATTTGTCCTTTACTTAACGTCAGTATGGTGGTTTTGATAACCAAGTGATTAACTCCTTGGTTACTGTGTCATATTGTGGTGTTTATAGTATTTGGTTAAGGAGATCAAGAAAAAAATACTTAAAAATAATGAGATGATCAAATAATTATAATAAATTTTATTTGATGTAAAGGGAGATGGACCTTGAGATTTTGGAATCTAGATTATAAATTATTCAATCATTTGACATGCACTTACTAAATGTTTACTCTCTTCCATACTCTGAGACTAGAGCAATGCCTCAAACAGAGTCCCTGTTCTAATGGACCTTACATTCTAGTGGGAAAAATAAGCAATAAATAAACAAAGGAATGTCTCTATAGGACTGTGTATCTAGGGCTGTCTTCAGTCACAGTGAGTGATATGAAGAACAGTCAAGTAGGGTATGTGTTTAGCATTTGAAATAGGCTCTCAGAGAAGTGCTGACCAACTTTGTCCCAACTGGGTAAGACTAAAACATATGAAATAATTTTGTATGTAACACATAAATATTTAGAAGCACATTAACGTAATGAATGACTCCACTGTGTACTGAAAAGCTTTCTCCAAGTTATTGAAGGATGGTGATGAAGTTATGTAGCCGGAATCTCTCTGCCAGGCCCTTGATCACAGAGATTTGAAGAATGAGTCCACAGACCACTCAGTAAGTGAAGGGACAGATTTTTATTGATGGATAGAGATAGATAAGATGGGAAAAAATCAAAGAGCCTTTGGTACGCTAAAGGGGAGACCCAAGTGGATAGCCTGGTTAAGCCTTATATCTAGGGCTTATATACTGCAAAGGGCCTGTTTGTGCCTAGAGATGGGAGTTCTGGACATGAGCCTTCTGAGACCCAGGAAATTGGAGGATCTCTCTCCAGCCTTGATCAAGGGAACAACACTGTATCAGTTAGCCCTGGGGTTAGACAGTCCTTTTCCACCACTATGTTGCTGTGTATTCTTGGGAACCTCTCTTAACTCTTTATTGTACGTCTCATTTTTCTCACCAATAAAAAGGTGGGACCGAGCCTCTCCAAGGACAAGTGTTAACACAGGTGAAGTGTTTTGCATAGTTCTTCCATAGTAAAGTACATGGAAGTAGCAGTGTTTGTGGCAGGATTGTAGTTGTTTTAGGAATTGTTGCTTTATTATCAATATAGCTTTAGAGAACCATCGAGCATTTCCATGCTTTAGATTTTTCATGTGTTTCTTTTTTTCCCTTCAACTCCTTGCAGATGTAGGAAATTTAAATAATATATGTGAAGTAGTTTATATGAAGACAGACTTTTTTTCCATTGTTATCAGAGGTGTCAGAAATGAAACCTAATTCGTGATGTTTTCTAAGAGCAGCAATTCCATTTTACTGTTCAGTGGGAGTTCTTGCTTAGAGATGTTTTGCAAAGCCAATCCTAACATATTTAACTTGCATTTGAAAAGCTGCCAGAGACCAACTGAAGAGAGGAAGCACCTCTCCCTGAGCCCAGAGCTCCAGGCAGTGCTCAAACCTTGCCACCCAGGCAAGCTTGTCACCAGCTGACACCCAGGAGCAGAGATGATATGAACACACGTGAGTCAACTCTCTCTTGTCTCAACAAAGCAGTAATGGGCAGCTCTCTGCTGTGCTCCACGAGTTCTTACACTCAGGCAACTCTCCACGTGTCTAGATTTGCTACAAGCTTTTGGTTGACTTTTTTGGTAGGATTAAGATGGTATTTTTTTAAAGATGTTAATAAACTATTTTTAATCATAGCCGACCTGTGCCTGTTCCATTTTCCCTAAAGCTTTTTAAGGGGAGTTTTAATTAATAATTATTTTTTAAAATATCACAGTGCCTAGACTGGTGTTGCTAACACACTAGAAACTATATAATTGTTTGTGGTTAACTGACTGTAGCTACTCTATGATAATCTATAACCGTTCACTGTTAACTGCACAATTCACTAATTGGAAGACAATTTGTGATACTAATGCCTCTCATGATTATAGTAACCAAAATTATCTTACTTAGGCTTTTACCAAAGGGCTCTGAATTTTTTTCTGATGATAAATACCTGGATGTAATTACAGTAAATAGTCAAGTATGTAAAACCACATTAAAATATGTTAAAGCAAGTAAAAATTAAGAGTCAGCACACTTCTCTTTACCTTCCCTTTCTCCTTCCTTAATCTCCTTCCTCTCTCCCCCTTATACTAGAAATAGAAAAGTTGTACTTTATGACTAGATCAGTTTTAAATACATTTACAAAAAAAAACTTTCAGAATTTGTTTCTCTGTCAATAGACCTCCTCTTCTTCAAACTGAAAAGTGAAAGGAAATATCCACATACCTAATTAAAATGCAGGGTGATTTGGTTTGTCTTTGTTTTTCATCCTTCCTTCCCTTCCTTCCCTTCCTTTCTTTTTTTCTCTGTATGTCTCGCTCTTTTGAGTTATTATTGCTGAAGTGTTAACCAGGAGACACTTGAAAATTCACAGTCCAATATTACTAGGTTCAAGAGCATAAACATTTCTTAATAGCTTCTACTTAGTGGCTTGGTTGGTGGTGACACATCATGTTACTTTATGAGGGCTTGAGCTTTTAAGTTAGATGTAGGACCATGGGTAATGGCCCACGGTAAAAATAGATATACTGTACAAGTGATGTACTCATTAACTTTAGAGGTGCTAAGACAGATGGTCTTGCTAAGTCTGGCTGGATGTTCCCTGTCCTCTGGCTGCAAGTGTCAAGAATAGTACTGATACTAAGTTGGACCAATGATGGAGTAATCACAGACACAAAGCAATTTTATACAAATAGTGTATCACATAAAGAAGAAGTCAAAGTAAAGGAAGAAGTTACAGAAAGTGAAAACGCATTCACAAGAGAGGAACAGGACTCTAGGAAACTGGGCACATGTTGCCTTTTATAAGCTCACTGGTTTGTCCCACTTTCTCCTAGAAAGATGGGTTGTTATTTCCTGCCCTTTGGGTATTTGACAGGTCCAGGTTACATAATAGATTACATCATAGGTTACTTAACAGGCTGGTTATGTAACAGTTTCTCTTTCTAGCATGATTTTATCCCAGAATCCTTCATGAAACCTTGCCCATGATATGCTAATTAGATGGTAATGAGCTCTAGGCCAGTTACAGGTTAGGAGGAGCTTTTTACCATGTATGTTCTCACTAGGGAATAGTTCCTCACTGCAGTTTGGTTCCTAGCTACAATTTAGTTCCTGCTCTCTGCCCTTAGCCACTTCCTTGCCACCCGTTTACCCTCCACCCAACCTAATATTAGCAAACCCAAGGAAGAAGGGCATGATGGCAAAAAATGCTTCAAGAAACTGCTAAGTAAAAAAAGCACTTTCAGATTTTTATGTGTCATTATAAAAGAAATATATAATGGAGGACAATACATCTCTAAGTTTTTGGTAACAAATCAAAGATAATTTTAATGTTTTCATCATTAAAACATTAGTTCTGTACATTCAGGTATTTATATATATATATAAAGGTGGAAAGGGCACATAATGCAAGAATATGGATACCTTAAATCAATGTTCTTTAGGATCTAAATCACAGAAATCTACTGGCAAATGCTTACACAAAGGTGAGGAATTTGTTATCGATACAAAGCTAGCTCATGGAAATGGAGGGAAAGACAGACACTCCTACCTTAGAGAGACAGAGGTGGAGGTCTAGAAAGCATTCTAGTGCCATGACTCTCGGATTCGTTTAAGTTGCATAATTTTGCATGTATGCTTGATCTGTTTTCTGCTCTTTGCATGATACTTTAGTTCATGCCACAGCAGAATTTGACCTGCTTCTTCAAGTCCAGCTCCAACTCTGTAAGAGAAAATGTGATTGTTCTATCCTGGGTCAAGTATCATCCTTAGTCCAATTGAGTATCTTTAGGGAGCAAGGTCGCATAGTAAAGTTGGCTTCCCTTGTATGTGGGGTTGTAATTCTCACTGAGAAGGGAGGCTTTGTCTGGGAGTACACTTTACAATGTCTACTACAAAAAAGGTTAATTTCTACATGAAACAATGTTAAGAAGGAGAACATGAGTGATAGCTTTAATTTTTGAAATAGTCATAGAATTAATTAAGACAGGGAGGGAAGTCTGTTGGATACTATTGTGTTAAAAGAGATCATTTAAAATGGCTTCTGTTTAAAATTTGATTTAAACACTCTGTCAAACCCTTTGAGATGACTTATAAATATCTAATCAGGTTGTTCTTTCCCTCAGCTATATGAATGACAAGAAACCTGTGGTATAGACATTTCTTAGAAATATAATTACTGTTACCACTGTGAGATGTTCTAAGGTTCATGATCATTACTTGGGATTTACTGTGCCAGACTATACCTTTGAGTTGTCTTTTTTCCTCCACTGACTGATGGAAAATGTTTTAAAATTCTTAACCGAAATGTCCAATTTCTCTTAAAATGATTAGTCAACTTAGATAAAATGTATCATATAAACTGATGAAATGGCTATTTGTCACCATAAGTACTATGCTTATTTTATTATAATAATATTTTTTATAAAATGAAAACAAGAAAAATAAGGAAACATTCTCAGACTTAAGGTGATTTGGGAAGATAAGTGAATTATTAGAAATTTTAAATTTGAAGTTATCACTTTTAAACTGCTTTAGCCATAATTCTCCTAATTAACATATTTAATATTATTAATGTTGATATCTAATGAATTCCATTTCCTGTATGTTGTTTACTTAGATTTGCTGATACTTTTTTCACTTCAAAAGAGTTAAATTGAAATATGCATATATTATTGATTTCTCTAGTGAATTTTTGAATAGATGATGTAGAAGTCCCAGAGAAACTTCTTATCTTCCAATGAATCAGAATTGAACTTGTAAAAAAGAAAATCAATGATTAAAGATAGCCCATACATTTGTTCTCAGACATAGTATATATAATAGTATACTCATTTTATTTCTCAAACTGTTATAAATACCTTGGTCTATATACTTTTGAATAAATGAATAATAGGAAACTCTGATGATGAATTAGCAATTGTGTCAATCTCTTTGAAGCCTTTAAGTAGAAGAAACACTGAATAATTACAGTATCTGTTTATCCCATTTTTTGTTTGAAATTTAGCTTAAGCTGCCACAAAAATTGGTCTTTATAGAATTTTCATTCATGGAAGTCATATTCAGAAGTAGAATAGTTCAATTGTTTGTTTAAAATGTTTAACATATTTTAGAAGAAGATGTTTTCTTCTAAAAGAATTACAATAATATTTTCTTTAAAATACTCTGGTTAATGCTGAGTTAAATATAATATGTCAAGATAGTGAAATATATATTTCTCAAACTTTGGTGTCACAGCTCAAGGCAACCTCAAACTCTTGGGCTTAAGCGATTCTCTTGCCTCAGCCTCCCAAGTAGCTGGGACCACAGGCGCCCCACCACAATACCCGGCTATTTTTTTTTTGTTAGTTGTCATTGTTGTTTGGCGGGCCAGGGCTGGATGCAAACCCACCAGATCCAGTGCGTGTGGCTGGCGTCCTAGCCCCTGAGCTACAAGCACCGAGCCTCAAACTCTTAAATTGTTAAAGTTTTAAAAGGTACTATTGTTCAAACTTATCTAATGGTTATTTTAATTAGAAGGGAAGGAAAGTCTTAAATTAATGTCATGATCAGGCTGGTGGTTATAAGTTAAATAATTCATTTTTTGTTGTTGTTGGCAAATATGAGTTCTAAGTATCTACAAGATCTGTCTCAGATTGACTGTTTTCTTGACACGAGAGAATGGAGCAATGACATTGATTACCCGATAAAGGATAGTTCCTGAAAGTTTGAGGTACATTTTTTAAAAAGTTTATTTTATTTGAAAGTTTTATAAAGATAGTTTATTTCAGCTGTCATTGACTGCCTCATTTAGGCACTCAAAATTTAACTCGTGTTGATTCCAGAGAGTATTCTCTTGAAATAAATTTAAAGTAGCTCCAGTGCTCTTTGTATATGTAATAGCTGAAAGAGAAAACTGAAAAAATTAAGTACTGATATACTCCACATGATATTGTGACTAAATTAGTTATATCATAATTGTTGTTTAGGAAATTTTTTGTAACTGACTCCTCCTTATTCTCAATAAAACATATATTTGTTCTTCCAGATGTATTGCCCCATAGGGAAGATTATTTTTTTTAAAATGTAACACTGTTTCAATGATGGAAATACATGTATAAGTATTTACTGATATTTATGAAGAGATTATTTTGTAATTAGCACATATAGTTTTGGGTATAAAAGTAGAAAAAAAGTAATAGAAATTTATCTGAAGAATTAACCTCTTTTATATTTCTTTATCCTGCCCAGTGGCTTCCAAAATTGGTATGTCAAAGATTATCATACATTTTGAGTAGCTCATCAGCAGTTGACCTATTAAATAACTTCTAATTGTGCTCCTCAATTAATTATAATAAATCAAATCCAGATTAGATATACTAAAATATATTGTGATTTAAAACATAACTACACAAAAATCAAGGGGCATAAGAATGTGCTATGTATATAAGGAGCAGGATTTTATTGACCAACTATCTTTGCCAAATAAACTGGATACAAAGTCAAAAATTCTAAGCCTATTAATTTATAAATAACAAAATGTTTGATGTAATGTAGGCAAAACATTCAGATAAGAGACTCCATGTTCCCTTTACTTTCAGAAAGTTGACATTTTGTAGACAAAACATCCAAGTAAATTTGGAAAGTGAAAAATTTTGTTAGAACAGTATTTCTACTAGTAGGCTTTAATGTCATATAAAGTTAGATATACTTCAATATTGTCTATAATGATCTAAAACAAGAGCATGCACCCTCAAATGTAGGACTATGCTTAATTTTGTCTTAATATAATAGATTATAATTTTTTCAAATATCTCATCATGTTTGGACTGTCTGATTATTAAGTTAGGTCCAGACGTATCAAAAGTATGTAGCAGGCAACATTGAATTTGGCACCAGTGTATATTATGTTCCTTTCTGTAGCAATAGCAGAACTGATTGAACATAGAAGATCAGACAGAATTCATAAGTATTTGTCTCTTCTTAAAAGGAACATATATTAAACATTACATCTAAAATGTAATGTCTGACTCTAATATCCTTTATAGAATAATTACTTAAAAATCTTCTCTATGCTATCCCCTTCATACTTTCCTTTGTTTTCCTTGCATTATTAAAATGTGGTTATGTAGTACCTACACCTAAGGTTAACAGCACAGATGTGGCAATAAGACTGAGTTTGGAGCTCTGCTTCATTTCTTGCTATGGGATTTCTTTTGCTAGGTTTTCTCATCTGTAAAGCTGAGGAAATAATAATACTTACAGGATTGTTATGAGCATTCAGTATATAAAGTTTTTCAATTGGGCCAGGTTAATAAGTTCTATGTAAGTGTGTTATTATTTCTACTTTTATTAGTCTGTCTGACTTCAGATGTTTAGGTGCTAATGGAGTTAATACATTAGGAGGTAAGAAAATCTCTATTTATGAAAAATGTTACCATGAAAATTACTAGACTTGTGAGCAGGAGGCCAGAGTAGTCACTCTAGATAGACCCTCAAGCAGAGTCTTTATATGGAAAACCAAAAAGACACTCATAGAGTTGCTGAGACCTGAAGGCTATTGAACACGTCCATTCATGAGCTATGCCAAGAACGAGCATCTAGAAATAAGGGCTAGAAATCACAGGCCCAGAGAGGGGAAAAAGCAAGTTTCAAGAATGTAAAGAGCAGATAATATGATTGGAGACAAATGGCCAGGTGTTGAGAACTGGTTAGAGGAGGAAAGAGCCTGGTCAGTCTTGGTTATGGAGGCCTAATCAAGGATGTAGACTTTATTCTAGGACCTACAATGCCAAGGGTTGAGTTCCAGGGAAAGCAGACCCTGAAACTGAGTTTTTCAGGCAGGAGGGTTATTACTGAGTGCTTTAAAGAACAATATTTAAGCTGGAATGAGGAAAATATCATTGGAAGCAGGGAGGAATGGAACTGGGACACCGTCACCACAAATGTCTTGCTCAACATTTCCCATGGCTGGCTCTGATGCTGGGATGTCTCTGTAAGTTGTCTCACATTTTGGCAAGGGGGTCGGACCTTTATTATCCCCACATCAACCAGTAATTGTTCTCAACTGTCTCTGGGAGGGTGACCTAGTCTTGGGGGAGGGTGTCTCCTGACCGGCGCAATACTGCTGAAAGCTCTTTCCTGCCTGCGACTAGAAGACGAGCTCCTCTGTCCAGCAGGGAGACCGGGGAAGAGTAACGTGATGTCCACTATAAATGGAAGCCATTTCAGGATCTAAGGCATCAACCTCTAATTCATTCAAGAAATAATCTTTGAACGTCGACCTCAAGCCTGAGTATCCTATAATAATCTGAAAGTAAGTCACAAAGCCAGTCGTCTGGTAAAGAATTCGGTCAGACAAATGGTAAAAGAGCATTGCGTTGTGAATGTTGTGAGAAATGGGATTTAAGACACCACATAGGAATAGAAAAGAAGCTGTTAACTCCACACAGAGGGAATAGGAGTTGGGGACAGTGGAAGGCCTCTGCGGAAACAAATGGCATTTAAATCAGAACCTGAAGGCTGACTGTGGATTTTTCTGCTAAAGAGCAGGGGGTGTGCTCCAGGAAATATGTTAGTCCTCACAAAATCCCATAGGAGGGACAAATATGGACATAGTACCTTACGACTGGAGCAAGGCATGTGTTCCCTTAACGACTCAGGAAACCCTACCTACCTACCATCTCAGGAAAGGGAAGGAAGATCATAGAATCTGACAGCTGCAAGTGACCTTAGACATCATGTGTTTCAGTCTCTTCTTTGCATAGACGAGAAAAGGGAAGCAGATATGCTCAAGAAATTATTGAAGTTTCAGCATTTAATGAATGACACGTGAAGAATGAGAGTCCAGGCCTGACATGTAATCTGAGAATCAACAAGCTTTTATACCAGAACTCTCTTAGCCATATAAGACATGCAGGTGCAGCTACAACACTTACTATAATGGGATGCAGAAAGAAAGGGTTTAAGAAATGCTTGATTAGGGGTATAGATTAGTTGATGTGGCCCAAGGGCTTTTTAATCAATGACTAGGGTGGAGTCAGAGCATGATATTAGATGATTTACAATCCCAATATAATGATAAGGATGACTAAGCCATGTATTTGTTGAGTGTGAAAGAACAGTAATTATGTAACTGTGTGTTTCTCTAGAGTGTTTTTCTTCTAGCTTAGAACTTTATAAGAATTTATTTTTCTTGAAGGCATTTGATGGGAGAATTATAATTAGTTATACTAGTACAATTATTTAATTATTTACCTGTGGTTAATTTCTTCAACAGAACACCTAGATTGATTATCACAAGATATCTAAACTGTGCTTGAGATCCTTTGGTTTTAAGTAAGGATTTTAAGTAAGGAAAATGAAAATGAACTTTGTGTGTATCATAATGAAAATTAATTTGGGAGGACAGCTAAAAGATAGTCGGCCTTGGGTGGCGCCTGTGGCTCAAAGGAGTAGAGCACCGGCCCCATATGCCAGAGGTAGTGGGTTCAAACCCAGGCCCGGCCAAAAACTGCAAAAAAAAAAAAAAAAAAAGATAGTCTGCCTTCTCCAGATTAGCTAAAACAGGGGCTCATGAGACCTATTAACATACACAAGCCTTTGTCATTAAGGTGCTAAGGACGATAAACAGGTTATGAAATATGGGCCTCCCAGGAGCAAATATTCTGAATTGCAGGTGTGGTTTCCCATAGTGCTACTTCTCACAGACACAGCTTGAGTGAGCAGCTAGGAGATTTATTTGCTTGAGGCTGGGTAACAATCTCCTAAGCAGAAGATACGGCAGCAGCCACTATTTATTAGAAGATGTTCCATGTCAGGAACCACGGTACTCATTATTCATTATTTCTTACTCTCACAATGGTTTCTCAAGATGAGTTTTATCAATCCAATGTTTAGGGTGAGAAATTGAATGGCCAGATTTGTGTAAAAACCTTCCCAAAGCCAGCAGTGAATAAAAGGCATGAAACTCAGGTCTGTTTGACTCCACAACTTAATGTCTAAACTGCCACTAGTGTACGTGTGTGTATAAATATGTCTCTATGTACATATCATATATGATTTTAAAAGTATGCTAATTCTATAATTATACATGATTTTTCCATATTTCACACTTACAAAAAAAATAATAAGCTGCAAAATTTGACCAATACTGGCAAGTAATACTAATATTTTCACATCTCTCAACATTTTCTAATATCTAGGTTATTCAACTTCCATTTGCAAGCAAAAAAAATGACAATATTAGTTAATAGGACAGTAGATTATAATTTCAACAAGTCATTTGTGTATAAGTATTTGCAAATACAGAAGCATTGAGATTAAACAAATTTGGGAAGTGATCGGCGAAACGTTACTTCAAAGGGGTTCTTTTTCTATATAAAGGAGAGTTAAAACTTCTTTAAAAAAATGAAAAGCAAGCTTCTTTCAATATTTTCTAGTCAAAAAATTCTTAGTAAACAAGGGAGACAGTACATGAATCAGCTCAGTCTCAGTTGGAATTTTCTTTTAACAATAACCTGTATTTAATAAGCTGGTATCTAGAGTGCGTGCCGTGCTGTTTCAAAGTGATAGCAAGACCATGAAGAAGATCAGAGAGAAACGGCCATGGGGTCTGAACTGCCAGAGTCAGAGAGAGAATTGTATCTGTATGCACACAGCCACCTTGGTTGTGCCTAAATAGGAAGAGGATTCACTTTATTTTCCATAACTGCTGGAAGATTTTAATCCATACTTCCTCTCAGTAGTAGAGATTAAAAACTCTAGATATTGCTGGATTGTGGAAGAGAGAAACAATATTTCTATCAGAAGAGAGGTAGAATTCTAGGGATTGTCCCAGAAAGGCTTTAGCAATGAGTCTTAAAATTTGATCAAAACAATCCTAAAGCAGCAATTGTAAGGGTTAAGTGAGGATGCCAGTGAGTCCAATCACTCTATTACTATTTAATAGATTTAATATTGATAATCACCTCTGCAGCCTCTAACAGTCCTAATGAACAGATGATTCCAAACTATTCATATAAGACTTTCTCTCTTGTATCAAACTCTGTGTGCCAAACAGAGTGTCAATTGTATCATTCTCCCACTGTACCATCAAGGTGGGTTCAGTCTTACACATGCTCAGAATAGAAAATTGCCCACCCTAAGTGAAAATTACTAAATGTAGAATATAAATGTCTTCATATAGTGATTAAAAGGCCATGAAGGCTATGTTAAATAGTTCAATGAAAATATTTCAGATTGTATATGAAGT
>CAUYRH010035835.1:0-40196 GCA_963574655.1 Perodicticus potto
GGGAGGCAGGGCCACCAAGGCCTCGGTCCTGCTTTTCAACAGCACTTGCCCTCTGCTGGCGCCTCCCGTGGACTAATCCGAGGTTGGAGAGCAGGAGAGGCCCCTGGGGCGGGGGACACCGGTCAGCCCCACTCCCCACTGCAGCTGGACCAGGGTGCCCGCAGGGATTCTGGGCTCAGTGCTGCAGACACGCAGTTCCTTGAGTCCGGGCCCTCAACCGTCCTGTGACTCCTGCCTCCTTCCAGAGAAGCTCTCAGACCCCAGTCCCCACCCCCTTCTGCGCTGCACACCGGCCCCTCTGCCCTCCTCCTGTGTCCTCTCCCGCCTGGGCTTCTCTCCTCCCAAAGTTCCCCCTAAATTCTTACTTGTCACTCTCCACAGTCTCAGCAATTACTTTATTTGGCTGCTTTTTGGCCTTTGTTTATGGTAATGACAGCACTCTTCCAGGGGACACGCTCGTCTCTGGTGCCCACAATGACAGGGGCTGCGGTAACAAAGCACCACAGAATGGCTGGTTTACAGCAACCCAAATTTGTACTCTTGGGGTTCTGAAGGCTAGAGGTGTCAGATCAAGAAGTTCCAGGGCCCTTGTCTCCCTCAGGGCTCCCTACCTTTTGTGGCTGTCACAGTGTTTCATGCCTGTGATACATCAGGTCAGTCTCTGCCTTTGACCTCACAGGGTAGTGCGTGTGTTTCCAGATTGCCCTCTTCCTTTTCAGCATCACTCACAATGGCTTTAGGGTCCACTGAACTCCAGTGCACCTCATCTGAAAAAATGAGAAAAGATCTTAGTTTAAAAGCAGAAGTGAGGCAATAGGGAGGAATAACCAACACCATGTCACGGTCTCCATTCCAGCAACAAGGGATGGAACATCTAAGAAATTAACAGAATGCCTTCAAGAAGTGCCTGTCTAGAATATGAGAGTTTGAGACATTTGTGTACAGCTGCCATCCCCATTGTTAAAAAACTGGCCCTGAGCCATTGTTGCATTGGTTGAGAGGGTCCCACAGCCCCAGGCAGAAAGAGAAAGACACACCACACACGCTTGAGTGGGACCACTGCTTGGGAAAGGTGACTCCAAGCTCACGTGGAACTGTAAAACATGGCTAGAGCCAAGGGGAAGTGCCACAGAGCATGGAAACACCTGCTGCTGGCAGAAAAAGAAAAAGCAAAACTTTAAGGAATAACAGACTATGAAGTTAAAATTTGTATCAATGGCTGTCTGATTCCAAAGCCTGTCCTTTTAATTACTATGCACAAGAAGATTCAGCCAACTAGAAAATTAGAGGACACAGCCCCCATGACCACACTCAATTTTGATACTAAGTGCAAGTCTAGGGGCTGGGGGATGAGATGGGAAGCCTTCCCAAAACCACATTTCAGCTTCAATAATTCACCAAGAGGATGCATAAAACTCTCTGAGATCTATTACACTCATGGTTATTATTTATTACAGGGAAAGGATACAGATTAAAATCAGCCAAAGGAAGAGAGGAATAGGGCAGAGTCTGGGTGAGTTCCAAATGTGACCTTCCACTGTCCTGGCCCCACGATCAGGATGCGCTATTGTCCTGGCCTCAGTGTGTGACAGGGTGAATGGAGAATTGCCAAGCACTGAAGCTCACCCAGGCTGGACATCAAACTTTCTTTTGGAGCTCCAGGACTTAGGTATTTGGATTGATTTAGTGCCCATTTGGTTGATCTTAACTTCCAGGCTGACCCAAACCCTCACTCTACATCACAGTATTTCTGACAAAGCCAGTCCCCACTTGAGAGTATTGGATGTGCCTGGCCCTACCCTGAGATCTAGTGGGTCAGTCCCCACCCTGAACAAAGAATTTGACACACATCACCTACCAGGAGCTGAGGACAAGACCTGTCTTTGAGTAAGATCCAATTTTTTATTTACATATGAAATACATCTGGAATCATGTTCATTACAAAATTAGATCTGATTGTGTCTCTCTCCTCTTTGAATGTTTCCAGTGGCTCTCATAACCTTCAAGGTAAGATCCACCCTGGTTAAAATGGCATACCAGGGACTTGGAGGTCTAACCCATCTACACTTCCAATTTCGCACCCTTCTTTGTAGCCTGCACCCCTTCCAAGGCACTGACACTTCCCATAATGACCCCGTCATGCTGTCATCAACAGCCAGAGCAGTAAAGATGCTTGACAACATCTTCTCTACCCAAAATACGTAAAGAAATAAATAAAAATTTCCCCTTTTCCCTTTTAGAATGCAAATAGGTTCATTAAGATGAGGCCCTGAAATACGTGGGTGTCTGTGTGGGTGGATTTTCCCTTGACGAAACTGGCATTTGGTCATCCAATGAGGAGAGAAGATGTGATAAGATAGGAGAGAAGGGCATACACTAGTTTCACAGCTGAGTGGCTGAAGGAGGCCTGAAGCTCAGCTTGTCTCCCAACTTTCAGAGCTGAGACAAAATGCTCAGACCTCCTCCAGCTCTCCCATGCTCAGCCATTTCTTGTCTCAGGGCTTCTGCACGGACGGCAACTTCTCCCAGGAAGAGAATAGACACACACACGCACACACAGAGCCACGTTTCAAGACCCGATTCAGAACATCTTTCCTGAAAATTCCTCTTTCCTCACTGCTTCCAGAGAAATCGCTTCCCTCATTATTACAAAGAGTCTCCAACTTCTACTAACGTGAATTGTCACTGTTATTTGTAGATTCTTCCCATGACTGTATGTTCTGAGAGAACTTTATCTTTTCATCCTTGTCATCTCCTTTAAGGCCCAATAAAATTGAAGTGAAATCTATAGACCAGACCAGTGATTTTTCACCAGTGTGCCACAACACACTGGTGTGCTGTGAGAGGATCTTGGCTGTGCCACAGAAGTTTCCTTGCTCCTTTTTTTTTTTTTTTTTTTTTTTGATCAACATAATTTAAGTGTGCCATGGAAGTTTAATTATAGGCCCCAGGATGCTGTGAGACAAAGGCTGAAAGACACTGGACTAGATAAGAAAAAGAAAGAAGAAAGAAGAGGAGAGTGACAAGAAAGAACAGAAGGAAGGGGAAAAGGAAGGAGGGGTGTTCAAGTTCATTCGGGTTTAGCTACAATGAGGAGGAGCTAATGCCAAGTTGAATAAAATACCACCACCTAAAATCCCCAGTCTGCAGCCTGCCAGCGGCAGCCCTGTTTCTGATGGCAGAGTTGAGTTAGCCCAAGGATAGCACAAGGCAGAGGGTGAACGACATTAAACTGCTCATGGGTTCAAGCCCAGACCAATTCCCTCTGCAGGGAGGTAACATTTCTGTAGTCTTGTGCAGTCCTTGTAGAATCTCTCCA
This sequence comes from Perodicticus potto, assembly GCA_963574655.1. Lineage (NCBI taxonomy): Eukaryota > Metazoa > Chordata > Mammalia > Primates > Lorisidae > Perodicticus > Perodicticus potto. The sequence continues at coordinate 3,320 of CAUYRH010035835.1, forward strand.
GGCTATGGTGGCAACAGATTTAGTAGACCAGAGGGAACTAGCAGTGTTATCTCATGAACTGAACTGGAAGATGTCCTGGCCAATTAACAGCAAATGTCTCTAGCAATTAACAAACAGCCTGGGAACAAAGACTGTCTGTGTTATTAAGCTGGGTCCTGGAATGTTTATTGTCTCTTCGGTTTTATATTTGAAAGATGTACATTCCAGTGTTTCAGTAGTTTGTAAGCTCCCTCCGGGACCCAAACTCATCAAATTCACACAACATCCAGTACAGTGTTTGACTCAAAGTAAGAATGCCATAAAGATTTTTTATTTAAATAAAAAATTCCATTCTAATCCTGAAGCTGAGGTACATTTCCTGCTACCATGTGCTCTCATGACATGGGGGTGCAAATTAAATAATGTGGCTAAAGCATTTCTCTATACTTTTTGTTTCCTTTATCAAAGTAAAAATATTTAAGGTTAGGTTTATATTAGGAAGGATGTTTGGAGGTCAGTTAGTTTAATTCTCCCCTTTACAGCTGAAAAACTTCTTAAATTAACTTATCTAACACTCCAGCTATAAATATAGCAAGAAACTTACCAGATTGGCAAGAAAGTTACCAGATGCTGTCTCTCCAGACTCTTAGTCTATTTCTCCTTTTATTATTATTATTATTAGTATTTTTTTTTACAGCAAATCATCTCTCATTACTTCTTGCTAGTAAACAAAACAGCAGGCTGTTTTCTAACAATGTTTAGGAAAACATGGAGCACTCTGTTACATTTTGGAAGTTTATTTATCACTGACACATGTCCCCAAGGCTTAAATCTTTAATAACTTACATTCGAGAATTACTTTTGATGGTTTGTCAACAGCCCTTCTCTTCTGTCTTCTTAAAAGAATAGAGGCCACTAGCCAAAGTCACTCACTCTCTCCTTATAACTCCCTGTCTACAAACTTACGTATGTGTGTCTAGCGGGTTCTTTCCTCCTCCTTTTCAAGGCCGCCCTCCACCAGGCTCTTCATCCAGCTCTTATCGATATCTTGGAGACTTCCTCCATGTGTGGGCTACCCTCCTTCCTGAATCTTAGACTTCTCCCTGGTTATTAGCTTGTAAACAGATCCAAGCGTCTTCCATGTTAAAGCCTCTCAACCCAGTGTATCTGAATAATACTTTAAAATTCTAGCTTCCCTCTCTTGTTCAAATATCTTGAAAGCCTACACTCATTCTCAATTTGTTAACATCATTCATATCTCATCACATCACCATTGGCCCTCCACTCCTGGTACTCTACAAAAATGGCTCTAACCAAGGCCACAAATTGTTTCCTGATCAGCAAATGTGAGGGCTATTTCCAGTTTAATGTTACTGTCTCATTTTTTCCTTCCCAAACAACTCTCTATTCTGTCAGTCTCTGGGGGTCTACACTCATTTCATCTTTGATCCCCTAAAATGTTTTGGATCATATTTTTTGATTTTCTGTGTGGCTTCCCCTCCCACCTACTCTTAAAATGTCCATTTCCCACAAGAAATATGATCCTGGTTTCAAGTAGCAATATGTACTGATGGCCATCAAATCTATAGTAGTAAGTCAAATAGCTCTGAAATTCAGATATATGTGTCCTTGCTCATATTAATGAGTCCTTCTTCATGCCTAATGAGCACCACAAGCTCAATATCAAAACTTAATTCAACATCTTTGACCTGATCCCCCAACTACGCTGTAGGATCCCCACCAAAACACTACATACGGCATCCAAAAAATTTATACCAGCTAAAATTCAAAGTCACATTACAATGAGGCTAATTAAAAAGTCATGCAATGCAATTGCCATAGGAACAAAAGAGACATCTTTACATCTTTATGGACATCCACATGTAACAGAGGGGACCATAAATTGACTGAGAAACACCCAAATCATCACCAGGCCCTCACTTTCCAGCTACTCCCTGTTCCGAGTTCCTCTCCCTGTTTGATTCCACACCCTTGTCTTTCCCTGTTGGCAACTGGAGCTGAGAGGAGGATTGGAACCAAACACAAATGCCACAACATCCGAAGACCCGTCACTGAGCTTCCGGTACTGAGCTTCCTGTCTTACCTGGTAGACACGTCGTCCAGCTAACCACAGAAACTAAAAAGATAGGGCTGATTCTTGCATCCTCCTTCCATTATTCCCAAATAATCACCAGGTTTTGAAATTTGTGCATTTTAAAAATGCCTTGAATTTGCATAGTGTCTCCAAGCTCTCTAACCCAGACCTCTCCATCTTCTCTTTCTGGGTCACCCAGACAGCCTTCATCACATCACTCTTCTTCCAGATCTGCCCCCTCAAACTTTAAAACTGAGATTGCAGAGAAAATGCAATGTGCTGAGGTCTCCCGCTGCCCTACATCCCATAATCTCCCTTGTGCTTTCAAAATAAACCGAGGTCTTTCACACCTCTGTGGTGTGTCACTGCAGCGTCCCCACCCGGAGGCCTCCGCCACCTTGAAGTCCACCTGGCACCCACCCATGGATCTGTTAGGACTCGGCTCTGACTTCATCTATGAAGACATCTCTGCCCCTTCCATCCTTTCCCAAATAGAATTGATCACACCCTATCTCTTATTATACTTTATATGTAAGTATAATAAAAGCACCTACATTTCATTCTCTTTAACCATTTATTTCATTTTCCAACTGAAATACAAATTTATTGAGGAATGAGGCTAGCACTGAGCCTGGATGCTGGATACAATGTTTTTACAAGTGGGATTTTTACAACTGTATTTTGTGCTGTATGCATATGTACGATCAATTTCAAAATCTTTAGAAAAAAAAAAAAGAAGAGAAATAGAAGATTACAAGGAGGCAGTAAGATTATCTAAAAGCCAGAAGTCAAATCAAAACAAACACAAGTAGGAACAAAGTAGGTCTGATAGACCGTCCCAGACAAGGTAAAGAGACGGGCCAGGCTGCTCTCTGGCACTTCACATCGCGAGCCCTCTCTTGACACCAATAGTTTGCCTTTCCTCCTGTGCTTTTCCCTAATGAGTGAGAGAAAACCCCTAGGGGCGAAATCAGACACAGGCGCTCATCACTCTCACCCAACATACAGATCAAAAGTGAGAATGTGAAACAAGAGAGAGAATTTTCCCCAAAGATGAGTTTGTTAAATCCCCTAAAGTTATTTAAAATAAGTACTATTACAACATTAAAAGGATCTTACCTATCCTTTTATTTTCCTTCCATTTTAATCACAAACCTCTTAGAGAGCTAACAGAATTGAGGTTGCTTTTTGTCTTAAGTTAAATTATAGATGATTATAAATAATAAATAGCCAAACTTATTACTTCTCTCATTCTCTATAAGTATCTATTGAAGAAATCGAATGCTTTTATACAGCCATGTTCCAATGGAAATAATGTAACCAGTGGCAACTTGAGAATTGTTATTTAGAGGGACTTGGGAGCAGCATTTTGGCTGGCGGTGGGGTCTGAGAGACTTCTCTGAGAGGTGTGCCCCAGGCTTGCCCACTGCCTTACTGGTGTGCATTTTTATTTGGGAAAAAGTTGAGGAGAGAAGAATAGCCCTTCTTCTGGATTGTGGCAGGGATAAACCTTCTCAAATAATCTGTGCGTGCTGATGCCAAATGCCACATATACTTGGCTTATTGAGATTTGAGGTTTTATTTTTCACTTTATAAACACATTAGAAATAAGGAAGCACAAATTTAGGATTAAAATATCTATAAATGATATCTGAGTGATAATAGTTATATGGGTATTTCTGCACTAAAAATACAAAAATAAATAATTTTAAAGGGCAATCATGGAAATCAAGTACCAGTTTCCTTGTAATGTATTGAAAGACACAGGGAAATTAGGAGAACAGCCCCGTCTCACTCCCTTCGATTTTGAACCTTTCCTTATAGTGATGGGACGGTGTCTCCCATTTCATATCACTTTACTTGTATAAAGGACAATATTGTATGTGTCACTGAGGAAACATAAAATTGTTGGATTCCTTGTCATAAATTTCATCTGAGGTTCAATAGAATGGTGGAATCTCTCACTTGTCTTTGCTTTTATTTGAACAAAATGTGAAGTGTGCGCTATCAGACAACCACACATTTTCCCTAAACAATAGTTTTTATCCCCTGAACTCCTTTTAGTTGTAGGGGGACATAATGTGACCGCCAGTGTCTCCAAGTACTAGTTGAATCAAATTACGCTCTTGAGCTTGTGCGCTCTCTGCCTGCGGATGGCAGTGGCCCTGCTCCTATCACCCTTTCTCATCAGCTGTCTTGCTAACCTGTGCAGTGAATAATGATTACAGGGTGATTTCTATTCTTATTTTTTTTTCTTTTCCTTTCCGCCGCGCCCGGCCGCCGGGGGGGGCTGTCTGGGCTGCCTTTCCCCCACCCCCACTGTGTCATTAATTGCCAAGAAAACTAATTTATTAATTCACTCATTTAGCCAGCCAGTCAGACCTTTCCGAGCATGTGCCCTAAGTTGTGCCGCCTTGAGTACAAGGAAAATAGAGAACGGAGATGAATTTGAGACATGTCTTCTGATCTGGAGGAGGTTCCAGTACTTTAGGGAGGATAGACGCAGAGAGAGAAGCGTGACACAGGATGGGGAGTGCTGTGTTAGGGCGGGCGTGCACGGAGGTGGAGGGAACAATCTAGGAGGGCTCTGGTGGCAGCATCTGCAGGGAGTTCTGTAGGGTGAGTAGGAGGTTTCTCCAGGGAGGAAATGCCAGGAAAAGTGGAAATGCCAGTGAGTATTCAGGTGTTGCTTTTCAAACAGAGCCAATGCCTTCTCTGTTGAGTTTGATCAGTGCCTGTACCAACCTCCAGGGATCCGGAGATGAAGACGCCACAGTTTCTGTCCTGGAGGGGCACAGGACAGAAGTGATGGGCAAGATGGGAGACGGGCCTGGGGAGATTTGCAGGGCTCAGGTCTTGTGAGTTCACCTAGCAAGAAACTAAGCAGAACACGAGTTCTTTCCCCTTTGGAGAATGCTGGTATAACACGAGTTCTTTCCCCTTCGGAGAATGCTGGTGTACCCGCCTCAGACTGGGCTGCATGGCAGTGACCCACGAGCACCTGGCCGTAAAGAGAAGCAGATTTCTGCCAGGTCTCTTTCCCTGTTAGCTGGATACCTAGTATGGACCCAGTAACACCTGGCATTCCTACAGCCTCTTAGGGCTAGTATTGGTATTTAGTTCCTACTGCAAACCCTTCAGAGGGTAAAGAAGGAACAATGGTGGGTGTTTCTGAGAAGTAGACCGAGACCCGGCAGGGTGACATCCCCTGCCCAGGGTTACAGAGTGAGCCTTCCAAAGTCTAGATTGCCTGAGGCCCAGGTGAGGACTGCAGGCTGCCCCCACTCTGGGTGCTGTCCGGAGCATGAGGCTGTGGTGGAGCACAAAGCCTGAGGGAATTGGCATCAAAATTAAGGTTCAAGACCCCAGCCTGCCACTTCTGAGTGTGCCCTCAGGCAAGTGTCATTTCATTTCCCTGAATCTCAATTAAGGTTCTCCCAGGAATTTTAATGGGGAGAAAGACATAATTCCAACCTCGTAGGGTTCTTGGAAGAATAAAATCAGTCACCTTGCCAATAATAATAATACCAGAGAACACTCATTAAAAGTGTACAGGTGGCTCGGTGCCCATAGCACAGTGGTTACGATGCCAGCCTCTTGTACTGAGGCTGGCAGGTTTGAGCCCAGCCCAGGGCCAGATAAACAACAATGACAACTGCAACAACAACAACAAAAATAGCCAGGTATTGGGGTAGGTGCCTGTAGTCCCAGCTACTTGGGAGGCTAAGGCCAGAGAATCACTTGAGCCCAAGAGTTTGAGGTTGCTGTGAGCTGTGACGCCACAGCACTCTACCGAGGGCAATATAGTAAGACTCTGTCTAAATAAATAAATATGTACAGTTTACCCAGCATCAGGTTAACCCCTAAACCTGTACTGTCTAATTCTCTCCACTAAAGAGGCATTAGCCAAATTTTTCAGGTGTGGTAATGTACCCAAAGTCACACAGCTAGAAAGAGGCAGAGCCTGCAGGAATTGCAAAGCCAGGACAGCCTCAGCTGAGCTACAAAGTCTTGTCGCTGCAAAAATAGGTGAGTTTGCTTAGCGGGGTGAATGTGAATCTGGAGCATCAGTCACTAGCTCTTCCGTTTCTCTTTCCTTCTTTTCTCCTTCTCTCTGTTTTTGCTTTTTGGTGGGAAGGGGGTTTCGGTTTTTCTAAGTCACACAGTAAAATCTTGGCCTTTTGAGTGTCCAGTTCTGTGAATGTTAATAAATGGGTATCACTTTTTAACCATCAAGAGTCAGACTAATCCCATCACGGCCGGATACTTTCCCTGAGCTTCTTGGCCATCAACCCTCTCCCCTCACCTGCCTCCCCTGGCAACCACGGATCTGATTGCTTCTTCCCTGCGGGTTTGCATTTCCCAGCATGTTGTGTAAGTAGAATCATAGAGTCTGCGGCCTCTGAGTCCAGCCTGTTTCACTTGAGAGGGGAACTGGAGTCATCCATGTAATTCCATGTGTCAGCGGTTGGTTCTAATTGCAGAGTTGTGACCCATGGTGTGGATGGGCCCCTTGTCTCTATTTCTTAGGACCTACATGTTACCCACTTTCAGAAACTGGGCCGCTGAGATCTGAGCATGACCTTGGTTTGAGAGGAGCAAGAGATCTCTTTCTCCTTCCTTCAGATCCTGACTCTTAAGAGCAGAGGAGACACTTGGGCCCAGGTGGCCATCTGGAGAGTAGAGGCTGGGACGCCAGGTATGCTGAGATGGAGGAACAGCATGGCCAGGGGCTCAGAAGTGGGATGCAGCAGGCGTCATCCGCAGATGAACTCACATCCCGCCTGTCTTCTCTCCCTTTCTCCTTCCCTGCCTGTCTGCATCCCTACACCTGTCAGTATCTTGATTCTCACCTGGGAGGGCTGGAAGGGCAGGCTTCCAGCACACCACAGACTCTGACATTATCAGTAAGTTAGCCTCTCTAGTAACTAACCAGCTGCAGGTTTTACAAATCCTCGGGCATTGAGGCTCTGAAGTTGAGCTCTTGAGCACTGCTGTGACAATCAATGCTACAGTCCACAAATTATAGCCACTAAAAATAGGCCAAAGTCACCTGGTCTTGCTTCTTTAAATGCATGGCTTCTGTGTTTGATTAAAAAAAAAAAAATCCCAGCTAATTAGCTTTAAAAGCCTCATTTGCAGGAGCAGGGTAGGTGGGTGGGCTGCCCGTGGGAGGGAAGGCTCACAGAGGAGAGGAGCTTGCTGAAACTACAATTCCGCAAAAGAAATAGGGCAGTGGAAGGAGAGAGGGAAAGGAAAGCAAAGGGATAAGCTGGGAGTGGTGAGAAGGAGGCAGTAAAAATAGCGATGCTGTGAGAAGTCAAGGTTAGGGAGAGGTGAGCAGCCCTTTGCCTGGGTGGACAGTTTGGAAAGTGTGTGGGAAGGAACATGCATGCTGGAAACATGTCATAAGAAGGTTACAGGCTAAGTACCTGCTCCTTCTGGAAATGGTGTCGCCTTCCACCCTGTTACCCGGGCTCCAAGCTGCCTCGCCACCTCTTTTTCCCTCTCGCCACTGCTGCTGGAGTCCTCCCCATCTGCTACCTAAATTTCTCTTCTGTCCTTGTTGCCCACTGTCACTCCCCCATAGCTATCCCTGATCCCCTCTCTCCTGGGCCTTTCGGAAGCCCCCAGGTCACCCACCCACTGGCCTCTCCTTTTCTTCCATACATTTCCTCTACTCTGGGAACAGATCTGCTTCTGCTGTTTGCCTGTTGACAAACTCTGAGAAGCTCCCAACCATCCATAGATACAAAACTCCACAGGCAGACAGTCTATGCCCTTTACTATGCAGTCCCATCCCAGCATTTTCTTCCTGCAATTCTGACTATACACTCTATACACTCAGCTTTCAGATAGACCATGACGTAAATCTTGGGCATGTTCTATTTGGTCTTTGGATATTTCAAATATTTTAAAATTTCATATACAAATCTAGAATTTCTTTTTTTAATTTCAGGTTAATATGAGGGCACTTATGTTAGGTTACATAGTTTGCTTTTGTAAGGTTAAAGTCCAAGGTGGAGTTGTGACCTTCACCCAGGATTGTGCCACATACCCATGCAGTGTACCCAACCCCCCTCCACTGCCTACTTTAAATTAATTGTGTTTTTCTCTCATGGAAGCTTGTAGTTATTGACCTAGTAATTTCAGACTAGTACTAAGTACATGTAATGCTTGTTCTTCCATTCTCATGATACTTTGCTTAGGAGAATGTTTTCCAAATCCATCGAGGTTGTTACAAAAAATACGAAATCTTTGTATCTTTATGGCTGAATCATATTCCATGTATTGTCACTTGGGTTGTTTCCAATCTTTGCAATTGTGAATTGAGCTGCTATAAACATTTAAGTGCAATGTCTTTGTGGTAAAATGTCTTTGAAAAGTCAAATGGTAGGTCTGCTTTTAGTTCTTTGATGATTCTCCATACTCCTTTCCACACAGCTGTATTAATTTGCAGTCCCACCAACAGTTCATGAATGTTCTCTTCTTGACACATGCACGCCAGCATCTGTTGCTTTGGGACCTTGCTATGTGGGCCATTCTCACTGGGGTAAGGCTATATCTCAAAGCGGTTTTAATCTGCCTTTTTCTGATGATTAGGGACAACAAACTTCTCTTGAAAAGCTGGGAGACACGAGACTGAGCACACATTCCAAAATGGCACTCTGGTTGGCCCCATGCCCACTATTATCTAGTCTGACACTAGTTTGGTTATACTTTCTTTCACTACGCTTTTGATCCTATAGATAATGGATTTTGAGACTGTGGATTCTATATTAGCTTCAAAAAGCATTAGGAAGTGGCAATCTGGCACCAAGCTCTGAGTGGACCTGAGGATATGTGGATGGGTAATGCACGATTTCTGCCATAGTAAAGGCAGGTGCTGGGCACAGAAATGGGAAACCAGCACCTGACCCTGGAACGTAAGTTATTCATGTTATGCTTGGAGGCCCTTATGTCTTTGTTCATGCCATTCCCTCTTTCCAGGATTCCCTGCTTTATCTTTTCCCCCAGGCAGAATCATCTTCCTGAATGAAGTTTTCCTGCCACCCTCTCTTAGGATTAATCCCAGGAACACAGCCTACTCCACTTTCATGAGTCCCCCAAATTCATTTCTTGCACACAACAAGTGTTAAGTAAAATTTTAAATGAGACTGATTGAGGAGTACTTAGACTCTTTAAACTAATTTTTTTTCAGATGTCAAAAAGAAAAGAATGCAGATCCTCAATTTTTATATCCTTTCTGAGAGAAATGCATTACACAGATACATGTGTCGCAGAATCCTGAAAAAGAATCGAAAGTACAGTTAAACATACAATTAAAACATTTTTGATTTGAAATGGTTGAAGGGTGTGGAAGAGGGAGTATAAATAAATATTATATATTATATATGTATAGAAAAGACTAACTTGGAAATGATTTTATTATAAGAGGACAAGTTACCTTTTAGTTTTAGCTAAAGTACATCTGATTTCTCTAACTAACCTTGGTTTTCAGATCTTTGGAGTAAAATCATCAAATGGACCTTTCTCCTCAAGCTCCCAAACTCATCTTCCATGTTCCTTTCACCTTTAGAAGAAGCTGAGTCAACTGCCCTGGAGGTCCAAATAAATCCTTGGCCCCTCTCGTTCCCCTTTAGAGCCTGGTCTTTGCTTTCCTAAGAGACAACTTGTGATCCAGTAACCCTTCTAGGCTGTAAGAGCCGAGGAGGTTAGGACTATTTCGCACACACTCCTTCTGTGTACCCTGTTCTCCACCCAGGAAGGCTCTGTTAACCGAATGGCTCAATAGAACAACAAGCGAAAAAATACTCTGAAGATGTGCACCTGGCCCTGATGTATCCACCATCAGAGATGGGCTGTTTCTTCTGACAGAAAGGCTCTATAATGATGTGCATTCCAAAACTGGGGTAGATCAGGAAGGGAGCTGGTGTGTGTGTGTGTGTGTGTGTGTGTGTCAGGGTAAGGGTTGGTGCAGCACAGGAGCTCTGGGGAAGATTATGTTTCTTGTGTGTGCTTTCTCGAGTGAGACCAGTCTGGGGAATTTGATCTTTGAGTAAAATTCTGCCTTAAAAAATCATTTTTCCCCCTGCTGATTTATAGATTAGCAACATACAACTCTTGGCAGGATTCTGGATATATTTCATTACACAATTGTTCTACAACTGTTTCTTATGCCTCAGAAATGATTCATAGAATTTTAATGGGAATTATTATAAAAATATCTTTTTTTCCTTTTTTTAATTTTTATTAAATCATAATTGTGTACATTGGTGCAATCATGGGGCACAATGTGCTGACTTCGTGTACAATCTGAAATATTTTCATTGAACTATTTAACATAGCCTTCATGGCCTTTTAATCACTATATCTTTATAAAAATCACAGAAAACAATTTAAAATGATGCCCAATCCCACTGTTCTATGAATTCTTACCATTTTTCTGCATTTTCTCCCAGTCTTTGATTATATGAACACATAATTATATGTATCCCAGATAAAAATGTGTATTAGTTATTAATTTTTATTTACCGTTATAACATAAATACTTTAGTTTTCATATTCTTTAATAGCTTTAATAATTCTCCTTTGTGATATCTGTGGTATATATCACAGTAGGTGACGTAACATAAGTTACTTAGGCAGTTCTATGTAGCTAAATATAAGAAAAAGTTTCTAAAATTGTCCTATTATTAAATAACACTTTTTTGCATTTAATTTTTTAAATGTGGTAGCAAGAAATGTTCTCCCAACTAAAAATTAACCATCATATGCCTTTATATCTAATAACTCTATTCGTTTCCTAATACAGTTAGGGCTGCCATAACAAAGTACTGCCAACTTTATGGTTTAGACAATAGAAATTTATTCTTTCCGGGTCCCAGAGGCTAGAAGGTGGAAATCACATGGTTGCAATTCCTCTGCAGGCTCTAGGGAAGAATCTTTCCTTTTCTCTTCTGGTATATGATAGCTCCCAGAAATCCTTGGCATTTATTTAGGGATAAAGGAAGTTAAAGAAGCTATAGGGAGGTGGAGAGAATTATGGCCTCTGGACAAGAAAGTTGGAAAGGGCCGTGAAGCGAAATGAGAAATTTGGGGCGAGTGTGACCTAGTTAACTAAGTGCTGTTCCTGTAACATGTAACTTCTAGCTGTGATCCATGCCCTCTAGCTTGTGAATGATTCCCACATAAAACAGAGACAATGATACCCCCCTCACAGAACAAAGATAAAGATCCCAGAATAATGCACACCATGGTTGCCGGAAATATCATGAGAGTAACAGCCACCATCATACCGTCCATGGTAAAATAACAGTTAATAATTATTGACGCAGAGTAAACAAAATTGGATTTATGTGACAACTGAAATCCACAACCAATAAAACCAGAACAGCCTGCCTAAAGGCCTAAGGGGAGCCACTGGGAATTCTTGTAAATGAATGGAGGAAGAATTGGGAGGAAAATACTTACACTGGTAGATTGCTTTTATGTGATATCTCCTCTCAATGGCAAGGGGGACCCTTTTCCACTCTTTGGAAAAGTCTATGCTTATCTCAGCTTTACTTTACTCTTTTTCTTCACTTAAATAAAAACCTTGCTTCCATTTTGTTATGTTGGAGCCCCAGCTGCCTCATTTTCTATTACCCCCGTTCCTTGCTCTCCCTGTGACTCAGCTGGGTGAGCCCAACCAGGTCCACTGAATAGTCCAGAGGTGAGCTCACCTGTAACAGTATTCTCGGCTTGTAGCTACATTACACCAATCTCTGCCTCTCTCTTCAAGTGGCTTCTCCTGTGTCCTCTCCTTATCAGGACACCAGTTAGTGGATTTAGCCATTGTCTAGGATGATTTCATCTTGAGATTCTTAACTAATTACATCTCCAAAGATTCTATTTCCAAATAAGGGCACATTCACAGGTACCAGGGATTAGGACTTGAATATATTTTTTTGGAAGATGCTATGCAACCTACTACAAGACCTTACTTGAAAACCTCTTAAAATCCCTGATATTACAATCAGGTACTCAGGAGTGCCCAGAATCCTGGGAAGAGACAGTAATCAAGTGCACCACGGGGTGCAGGTTTCTGCTAGCTCAGCAGGGCCCCTTTACAAAAGGGACACCTAACACTTGGCTCTTTCCTGCCCCTGAAGCCACATAAAGACAGTCACAGATGGTAGAAGGGGAGTGTTCAGTCCCAAGGGGCCCTTTCTAACCCCACAGGCTCTCCCAGTCTTGTAGAAGAGACAAGGGGAAGAGGAAGATGCCAAGGACTGCTGACGACCTCAGGGCTGGGAAGGACCTGTGCACAGGGACTCTGCCCAGTAAATGTCTGGCAATATAACAGCAGATCAGCCACCTCCTCCCCTTAAGGAAAATAACACTAGGAAGGTGTGGCCAAAAAAGCAGACAGATGAGGAGATGGCTTCCTCTCCTAGAGTAACAAGCTTACCCAGCTGCCATCTATGTGCTATCGAATGTGCACTGAAAAAGCAGACACAGCTCCATGTATCTACACGTTAGTCACTTTTAGTAACTAAAGACACGGCATCAACAAATTAAAGGGGAAGCAATCATGGCATCTCAATAGATGCCGGAAGCATAGATAATGACACCCAACACATTCCTAATTAAGAAAGAAAATAAGATTTAAAAACATACCTCACAAATTTGGAATGAAATAAAATTTTCACAACCTGATGCAAGGCAACTACCAGCCAAGCCCCAGGACATCACACTGTGGAAACATGAGGAGCGTTCTTCATACAGGGCCTCTGCAAAGAGTTCTGCCCAGACTAACATTGTTTCACGTAAGAAGTGCAAATGTTGGAAAAGAAATGACCATCACAAGTTTCAGACAGTTTGCTATCTACCAAAAATTCAAGAGAATAGGCTGAAAAACTGTAAGAATCAATAAGAGAATTGAGTCAGTGCTGTGGTCTAAATGCCCTTCAAATTCACACCTTGAAATTCTAGCTTCTAACTTGGTATAAGGAGGGGTGATGCCTTTGGGGGGGCGATGAGGTCGTGCTGTGCAGAGCATTCATGAACTTAAAAAGGAGACCCTGGAGAGTGAGCTGGCCCTTTCTAGCACATCATAACACAGCAAGGAGGAGCCCTGTATGAATTAGGGAGCAGGCCCTCACTAGACACCAAATCTTGCATCATGATTTTGGACTTCCAAGACTTCAGAACCAGAACCAATTTCTGTTGTTTATCAGCCACCTATTACATGACATTTTGTCCTAGCAGTCTGAATAAGTAAGTTTGCCAGACCCTTCCATTCAATAAATATTTAATGAATACCTACCACATGCCAGGCATATTTAGATAGATAAGTATTTCTAAGAATTCAGGACGTGATAAAGAATTTAATAACATTTCTCCCCTCATAGAGCTTACACTCCCCATGTGCAAAGTTAACGTTTAAAAAAGGACAGACAATAACTGATGAAAAATGTAATGGGGGAAAAAAGGATCCAGTCCACAATATCAATAAGAAATCTAAAATCTTTGGAAATAAATCTATCAGAAAATACACCTGACCTATGACAAGAGCACTCTAGATACCGCTGTGATAATTACATTAAACAAACACCTTCGGGTTAACCTTCATGACAATGCGATGTTGGAGCTGTTACTTCTCCTCCTCCGGGCTTTGCAGCAGAAGGCCCTGAGGCTGTGGGAAGTCAGTAGCTTGCCTGAGGAAACAGTTAGAAGCAGAGCACACTGTCAAAACGTGACGTGGGGCTAACTAGCTGCCCCTGTGCCACATCGCCCTCTCCACACCTTCTCTATCCCTCAACCTCAGTCTCCCCATAGGAGAAATGGCACCGCCCATACCACTCCCCTATCCCTGTTAGGGATGACACGGTGCATTCACAACACTCATTCAGGGCATTAAGTAGATGCTCAGTAAATACTGGTTCCTTCATTCTTACCAGGAGAAGCATTGAGCTCCCAGTCTTTATCAACACGCTCGGTAACATAATGATAGGGTGAGATTAACTATTTTCATCATGATCAATCAATACAAGGAAAAATAACTTCAGGAGGCGCGTAGGAGAGAGGTGGGTTTTTCAACTAGTAGAGTTCCTATTATACCGACTTGCTTAATGATTCACCAATCTGTTGGATTTGAGAGACAGCAAATCTGAGGGATGTGAAATGCTGATCTTTCTGAGCAGCAATTATTTGTGATGAAATCACGGTGCCTTTTCAAAGAAGGAGAAAGTCACTTTGCCTCTCAAACTTGCTAACTTATGGAAAAGATCATTCCCCAGAGAAAAGGGGAATGTGCCAGTGTTGTGTGAGAGGCATGGGCACCCAGCACAGTGGGCACCTGGGGAAGCCCCTGCTCCCAAAACAGCCCTGGGAGCTGACGATGTTCTCATTTTGCTATTAGTGTACAATGAATAAAATTAGGACAATGCAGAAAAGAAAAAAAAAATACCTTGTCCCAAAATCCTAATGTAACTGGCTGCTAACATTTTGATGTATTTCTATCTAGCTATTTTCCTATTATCTTTCTTTCCGTTACTGTAATCCTCCAGTTCTGTATCTAGTGTAAAGTGAGTAGAAAAAACACGGGATTAGAAAAGAAAGTTTAAATTTCATCACTAGGCAGCCAAGGTACTTTGGAGTAGCTACCTGTCATCTCTGAACTTCAGTTTTCTCATCTATGAAATGGAATAATAATACTCATTTGACAAGCAGCTGTTGTCAGGACTGACAGATAATGTAGATAAATTGTTGGTGTACCATGGGCCCTCAATAAATGGCCCGTTCCACCCCCTATGACTCAGAAAGTCTCTTTGGTAGCAAAGGAAGAGTTGATCTTCTTGGCTTTAGGAAGGGCCAGACATGAGGACAGTCCAAAGATCCTTGCAACCCTTCAACCAGGGTCAGGAACACTGTATGAGGGAATTTGCCCAGGTTTAACCCCTCTCCCATCTCCAAAGATGTCACTCCAGTGTTCTCATTCTGGTGTGAGATTTGGCCCTGGGGTTTCTCATCCATAGCTGAAGACAGTGTGGTAGCCACACTAATCACTGTGAACTGATAGCCAGTCACAAAAATTTTGTTATTTCCACCTGTGGTTTAGTTTTATATTGTATCATAAGCATTTTTTTCAAGTAACCACTGTTTATTCATCATCATTTTTTTTTTTTTTGCAGTTTTTGGCCGGGGCTGTGTTTGAATCCACCACCTCCAGCATATGGGGCCGGCGCCCTATGCCTTTGAGTCATAGGCGTGACCCCATCACCATATTTTTAATGCTCCAGAAAATCCAGACAAGGAAAGAGACTATTATTTAGTGGTAGATTTTTCATTGTTGAAGATCTAAGTTATTTTTTGAATGATACCCTTTGTTGAAGAAAATACTAATAAGTATGATATGTTTAATTCTTGAGGGATTCTAGAAAGTATGTAGCCTTCGGAGTAGTTGAGCTCCCACTTCCTGGGAGTGGACTGACCCATCCCTCCCTCCTATCCTGTGAATGTGCTGGTGTTTTGCTGACATTTTCTCATGTTCTGCCAAGCAGTCTGTGGGATGGCATACATGTGACTTACAGAACGGAAAGACACCAGGGACTTGCCTACAGGTGACACAAAAGCCTTCTTTACCAGCGTTAAGCTGAGAATCAGATAACAAGAAAAGTATTTGATGGGTGAAATTTATGAGATTTCATTATTTAAAGCACACTGGATTTTGAGAATGTAAGAAAGACCCTCGGGTATTTTTTATTTTTATAATAAACCTCATAGAAATAGTATAGTCTCTGAAATCACACTGTTCTTGCCAATGCAAACATCAGAATTTTGCTTAAGGCTAAGATTTAATCCACACTAGTTACCTCCACCCACTCAGAATCTCCAGTGGCAGAGCTTAGTATTATTTTAAAATTAAACCCTTTCTAAAATTGGAGATTAAATTCTTTCCTTTCATTACTTCTAATTTCAAAACACAGACTGGGTGATAGCGATGCTGTTCTGAAACATGGAGGGTTTCCAGAGAGGAAATCATCCATAGGACTTTTTGGAGATAGAAAGTTTGGGAGCTTCCGATTTAAGTTTGTCTGCTATGCATTCATTTCGAAGGCATCTGATGAGCCATTGTGATCTGCCCAGACCTTGTACAGCCCAGTTACTTCCTTCCCTTTTGACCTGCTCAACTCCTGGCTACATCTAATCTGTGCTCCCTCTCTGTTTTGTTAGAGGTGAGAGTTCACCTCTGAGCTGTTCAGTGGACCTGGTCGGGTTCGCCCAGAAGAACCAGCACGTTCAGGTGAGTCAGAGGGAGAAGAAGGAACTGGGGGAGTGGAAAATGAGGCAGTTGAACTCCATTATAACAGAAAAGAAGCAAAGTTTATTTAAAGTAAGGGGAAAAAAAAGAGTATGTTTTATTTAAAATAAAGCATAGACTTTTTCAGGAGAGTGGAAAAGAGTGTCCCTCACAAGTGAGAGGAGACCCCACACAAATGCCATGCACAAGTGTAAGAGCTTTCCTCCCAATTCTTCCTACACTCATTTATAAGAATTCCCAGTGGTTCCCCTTAGACTGTCAGGTGGGCTGTACCGGCTTCATTGATTGTGGATCACCTCAGTTTTCACATAAATCCAATTTTCTTTATTTGGTATCAGTAATCATTAACCTTTATTTTACTAGTGATGGTATGATGGTGGCTATTAGTGTCGTGATGTTAGTGGCAATTATGACGTGCACTGTTCTGTGTCAGGGATTCTTATCTTTCTTTTACGGGAGGATCATCATCTCTGATTTATAGATGGACCATTTACAGGCTAGAGGACATGGGTAACACAGGACAGAAGTCATATTTTGCAGGAACAGCACAAACTTGGTTAACTAGGTCATACCCCAAATTCCTTGTTTTGCTCCCAGGCCCTTTCCAATTTTCTTGTCCAGAAGGTTGTAATCCTCTCCCACCTCCCTATTGCCCTTTTAGCCTCTTTCCATTCCTAATCATCTATCTTTTTGTCAGTTTAAGGATATTATATAAAAAATAACCATATAGGGTATAGCCTTTCCTGTTGGCTTCTTTGACTCAACGTAACTCCTTGAAGATCCATTGAGGTTGTGGAATGTGTCCATAGTTCATTCTGTTTTATTGCTGAGTATTCCACAGTGTGGATGTATGACAGTTGGTTTAACCATTTGCCCATCGAAAGGACATCTGTATTGTTTTCAGTTTTTACAAAACTGAACCTGAAAACAGGTTATTATAAATATTAATAAAACTGCTGAGAATGTACAAGTTTTAGTGCTTAGGTATTTTTTATTTCTCTGGAATAAACACTCAGGAATGCCATCAGGTGCTCCCCACTTCTTTTGACTTTTTCTCCTTCCTTCCTCCCTCCCTCCATCCCTCCCTCCCTCTCTCCCTCCCTCCCTCCCTCCCTCCTTTCCTTCCTCCCTCCCTCCCTCCCTTCTTTCCTTCCCTCCCTCCTTTCCTTCCCTCCCTCCTTCCTTTCTTCTTTCCTTCCTCCCTTTCTTTTCTCTTCTTCTTCATCTTCTTCTCCTCCTTCTTCTTCTTTTAGAAAGTGACAGACTGAATCTAACCTTTTATGGAAATTAAGGAATGTGAAATAGCCAGACAATCTTAAAACAAAAAAGAAAAAAAACAAAGTTAGAAGATTTACATCTGCTCTAGACTTGCTATAAAGCTACAGTAATTTAAAAAGTTTATACTGACATAAGGATAGATACATAGATCAATATAGACTCCAGAAATACACCCACGTGTGTGGCCACTGGTTTTTGAGGCATGGATGCAGTAGGGAGGGAAGAGACATTTTCAATAAATGATGCTGGAGCTCCCAGACACCATATGGGGAAAAAGATGAATCCTGACTCATACCCTGACATCGTTCATAGAAATTAATTTGAGATGGATAATAAGCCTAAATGTAAAAGCTAAGCTATACAAATTCTAGAAGAAAACAGGGCAACATTTTCTCAGTAATGCAGTAACAAATATTTATTAGATAGAGCACAAAAAAGCACTAAATATAAAATAATGGTTAATTAGACTTCATCAAAATTGAGAGCTGCTCACCAGAATATATTATTAATAAAATGGTACGTTATAAATAAAATAGCCAGAGAATGTAAAGACTATGTGTAATACATATGTCTTTCAAAGAATTCATATCCAAAATACAAAAAAACCTATAAAACAGAGGATGATGTGGTAATATACTTTTATAAGGTTCTAACACTACATTAAAAGTGGTATAATATTTCTTGAAGGTGGATTGTTATATATAAAAGACATATAATACTTAACCCCCAAAACTACTAAAAATCAGAATAAAGACTTATTACTTATAAGCTAATAGTGGAATAAAATAAAAATCATAAAAATCACTTGATCCAAAATAAGGTAAGAAAATAACAATGATTTTAAAAGAGAAGATGGAACAATAACAAAAAAAACTAGAGGGTAAATTTACACTCTACATAAATACATTAAGTGCAGATTGTTCAAATAGTCCAAATAAAAGTTAGAAACTGTTGAGTTGGATAGAAAATGAGATCAAAACCTTGTTGACTATAAGAATCTTACTTTAAATATGGAGTAGAAGTAAAAGGTTGAAAAAAGTTACATGATGAAAATACTAATCAAAAGAAAGTTAGAGGTTGATATATGCCACATTTAGAAAGCAAAATGGACTTTGGAACAAGAAATACCATCATGATATTCATAATTAGTAATGAGTCAATCAGGCATACATAGCATTCCTAAATTTGTATACACCCCCCAAAAGACCTTAAATGTATACAGTGAAAATTGATAGAAGTAAAAGTAGAAATAGCCAAGTACACAGTTATAGTCAGAGATATGAACTCTTGGTACTTAATAAACATGTAGATGAAAAATTAGCAAGGATATAGACAACGTAAAACAATTCTCTTAACTTACACGATCTAATTAGCACTCAGAAAATTCTAATGAATAACAATTTAGAGTACACTTCTTTTCAAGAATGTGTGAGCCATTCATCAAGATAGACCATATTTTAGTCTTTAAAATAAATATTGGTAAATCTAAAATAATGTGCATAATTCAAAATATGTTCTTTGCTCACAATGGAATTAAATGAGAGATAAAGAACAAAATAAGGTATGGACATTACCTAAATATTGGAAATTAAACACATCCTAAATAATCTATAGGTCAAGAAAGAAATCACAAGGAAAATTGGAAACCAATTTCTAATGAAAATTAAAACATAACATCAAAATTTGTGAGATGCAACTAAGGCAGTTTTTAAAGGGAAATTTGTAGCAAAGTGCAAATAGCAAGCACCCCCTTTCAGTTGGCAAATTTTTAAAAATAGTCTGAAAATACTATAGTTAACAAGGAGAATATCAAAGATAAATATAAACTTTCATAAAAGGCTAATGATAGCACATATTAATAAAACCATTTGGAAAACAACTTAGTGTTACCTAGTTATTTTGAAAAATTGTATACCCTTAGAAACCTTTTAATTTTATTCCTAAGTGTACATTTATACAAGTTAAGTATCCCTTACCTGAAATGCTTGGGAACATAATGTTTCAAACTTTGGATGGCTTTGGATTTTGGAGTATTTACATTTATAATGAGATATCTTGGCAGTGGGACCCAAGTCTAAACATGAAGGACATTATGCTGCATATATACCTAATAGGAGTAGCCTGAAGATAATTTTAAACAATATTTTAAAATAATTTTGTGCATGAAGCAAAGTTAGTGTTAAGTACTTACATAGGGGAATTTTCCCCTTAGGACATCATGTCAGTGCTCAAAAAGTTTCAGATTTTGGAGCATTCCAAATTTTGGAGTTTTGGATTAAGGATTCCCAGCTTGTACTCTGAATAAATTTTTGCTTGTGTCAGTTCTTAATAGCTTTTCATGTAATAGTAAAAGTTACTTTTAAAAAAAGAAAAATGAAATGGATACATAAATTATGGTTTGGACTCACCTTGGAATATTAGAGAGCTGTGAAAAATAAATGAATTATAGCTACTTAATTATATCAATATGGGTGAATCACTAAAACAAGTCATCAAATACATATATTATGATTCTATTCATATAAATATGTGCTGTGTTTCAGAGTTTTAAAATATATAATATAAACATTTTCACACTAAAAATGATTATTAGTATTTCCAAGGTGGGGGGATACCTCTTTCTCTCTGAGCCTAGGACTTGATTTTTTTGAGGGGGAGACTCATGAATCTCTCCAGAATACACCTTACTAAACTCTTCTTACTCCCTTACCCTACCACAAAATGGAATAGTGAGAGGTTTTCCAAATAGATGAGAGGAAGGAAGGAGTTGGATACAAATCACTCATGGTCAAATTCTCTAAGAGCTAACTAACCTCTTCTCTGTAAATTTCCTCTGTGTCTGGCATACTGGCCGGCAGTCAATTAGATCTCAAGTCTAACCTCCCACTGGCTGAACATTAGCAAGACACAGGCTCCCTGCATCTCTCAGGACTGTTGTTCATAAAACTGGGTTAACAGTCACCCCCTGGTCTCCCTAGTGTGCTGTTTCCAGCTTAACTAATAAATTTAAAATCAAATGAAAGCTTTGCCTACAAAATGCTTTTGCCAGGCACTAGACAAAACAATCAAAAAGATGGGAATGTGTCTACCACTTTCAGTTTTTAAATTACAAATAACCTTTTTTGTTGGTTTTTGTAATTACCCAATTATGGATGGTTATTGTGAAGAAGCTCAAGGTTCAGTATGACTGATTTTACCCAAATCCTGAGGTACTCACCAGTTAGCATTTGACATGTGTATTTCCACTCATCTCCTATGGACATATATTCGTATACCTGTACATTTAAACAAAAAGTCCTTCATTTTATACACAATTTTAAATGATTTTTTGAAACTTATGATTATTGTGGATTTTCCTCTTTGTCCTTAATTCTCCTTTTGCAGCTGCTCTATAATAGCTATTTTAATTATTCTCTTACTATATGACATTGGCAATTTCTCATATTTTTCATTCATGTGGTGAATTGATTTTAGTTTTACTAAAATCTTTCTGCACTCATTGCTATTTCCTTTGGACAGATTCCTCGAGGTGAAATTTCTTCCAATTATATCTATAAGGTCGGGTAATTAAGTTCTCAAACTCATCCTAGAAAAAGTGCTACCTATCTCATTCTAAACACCACTATGGTCACTTTTGAAATACTCCTCTTGGAAAGCTATGCACTGATGTCAACATCTAGTCCACCCTTCAAAGCACTTTTGGAACACTTTTTCTGGAATGACCAGAAATGATCAGAGCTATCATCATATTATTCTTGATGGCCTGAATGTCATCTTTTCAATATTTCCTTTATCTTCAGGTAATGAAAAAAGTCACTGTAGGCCAGGTCAAGTGAGTCAGGAAGATGTTTCAATGCAGTTATTAGTTTACTGACTAAAAATATTCTCATAGACAGTGCTGTGTGAGCTGGTACATTGTTGTGATGCAAGATCCAGGAGTTGTTGGCAAAAACTTCAGGTTATTTTCATCTAGCCTTTTCACAGTCTTTTCATCACTTCCAAATAGTAAAATTGGTTAACTATTTGTCTAGTTGGTATAAATTCATGATGAACAATCCCTCTGACATCAAAAAGGTTACCAACATCATTTTGACTTTTGATATGGTCTGATGGGACTTTTTTGGTCATGAACAATTGGCTGACACTTTGTTTCAGAGTCATTTTAATATACCTATATTTCTCCACCAGTAATTACACAACTCAAAACATCCTATTGCCTCTCTAAAAGGTCTTGACAAACTTCAACTCTCTTTTTCTTTTGTTCATTGGTGAGCTCCTTTAGGACCATTTTTGCACACACCTTCTCATGCCAAGATTTTCAGTTAAGATTTTCTTACTTGTTTCTCTATCACTGTTTACTTGGTCTGCTATTCTTCTCACAATGAGCCGACAATTTTGATGAATAGTGTGACAAAGTTTTGCAATATTTTCATCAATTCTGTTTGTTACTGGCCACCCTGACCTCTCTTCATCAGCGACACTTTCTCTTCCCTCAGAAAAATGTTTAATCCATTTGTATACTGCCATTTACTTCATGACATTACGCCCATAAACTTGGACTAACATATCCCTGATATTACTTCCACTCTTGCCAAGTTTAACAAGAAATGTAATATTTGTTCATAGCTCTGACATTATCATGATAGCCCACAAAAACACAAAACAACAAGAATGAATGTCAATTGCAAGATACCTCCAAATGTCTACACAAACACACCTATGTTGCGTGACCGGAGATGCGAGGGGCTATAGCTTTGCCTCAGGTGTAGATTCGCACTGTAATGTTAAGAAGGGCACAAGAAGCAGGCTACAAACTCTGTTGTGTCATGTAGCAAATTAACTTTATTTCTGACTACCTTATATACTTTTGCAGTCATGTGCACACTTAATCTATGATTTACAATATTCATTATTTGACTTTAAACTTAAGTGGTAGATATCCTGTCCTGGAAAACAGCACAGTACTCTTTTACTTTTAGGTCTTAAAAAATCTACATAAAAATAAGAGAGACAGAGCTATAGGAGAACTATTTCCTCATGTACTCAACAAGTTAACCTTAAATGGGTCTATGACTTTGTTTCTCCACAGTACTAAGATCTTTAGGCATTTGACAAAATGTAAAAACATTTTGTCAACCTCTGGACCATGCCTCCAGGCAAGAACCTTGGAGACAATGACTGCAAAAGCTTCAAAGTATCTGTTCCCAGATGACCAGAAAACAGTCTTTGTGTTTGCCTCAGGGTTGCTCAAATCTATTGCTTTTTCTGTGATGGTAAAAGCCAATTTAACCCATTAGTGGCTTACTCGAATGAGACGTACACGAGACATACATGTGGGGATTTCTAACCCCACACACCTATGAGACACTGATATACCAAGGTTATGAAACCTTACTGAATTGTTTGTAAAGTGCTACCAAGCTGAGCACATGGTGGCAAGTTTGTGGACTTAATTGTCAGATCTCATATGTGTACCTATTCTCAGGTGGTTCAAAGTCCTCTTAAATGAGATAATACATGAAAAGCACCTAACATGCTTATAACACAATAAGTTACGAAAGATATTCTACCTGGCTTAATGACTGTGAACAACTTCAAACATGGATGAGGAAATGAACTCAGAAATGTTTAGTAACCTGTCTCACATTGCACAGTCCATAAGATCAGAGGGAAGGGCACCATGGCCTGGGACATCTTCCCTATGAGTCCCAGAGGCACCCCCAAACTCTCTACAGGCCTGGCATCTAGAGATGTTTCTACAGAGCTGCATACAGACTTTTTGTGTGCAGGCTCCCAATCTGAAAACTGCATCCTATTTTTATCTTGTTTACTTATATATGTATCTATTGTTTATTGAAAAAACAGAGGTTGAACCAGTGATCATGGCTTCTTCAGGGTTTGGGAAATGGATGTAATCCATGCTAGAAAATAAAGATCCAAGAATCCAATTCTTTTTAGATGGCTACATGTAATCATGTAAATTTTCCCAGTGCAAATCAAGCCTTGAGTATCACATTTGATGGTGGATCTCTCTTTCTAGGGCATGTGAGTGGCAGCTCCCCTCAGCTGCTTGTCGAGCTGTAACTTAAGCCACAGGTCTCAGTTAGTCTTATCATTCATGAATACCCAGAGAACATCCAAGGAACCTGTTGCTGGAATATGAAAACTTCACAAAGCCCCTAAAGACACCAAAACCTATGGAGTGCTGTCTTACAATCTGAAAATGTGCCTGGAAAATGTAGATAAGCAAGCTACTTCTTGAACTCACATTGCCTGGTCAAATGCCTGGTCTTGACTTTCTGGAGAAGAATGGCATTTTCTACATTTGACATTGGAATGAGGCTGCTGCTTCTATAATGCAGCCTTGCCATCCAAAAGTTAGCTGGGGAAACAGTGTCAAAAAAAGCTGAAATAATAGATGATAGTGATATGCTTACTATTCCTGAAAACTGCACCTCATTCACTGATTTAGTCCTTCAAATGTGCATGTTGCAAACACCTGTCCCATCACAGCATGCTAGAGAAGTGGAGATTAACCAGAATCCACACAACCCCCTCAGGAGCTCATAGTCTAGAGGGGAAATGCAAGTAAATTAATACAAAAGGTGCTTTACACTGAAAAGAGCTTTGTAGAAGACATCGAGAAAATGCCGACAATGGCCGTGGGCAGTCCATGACGGCTCCAAACAGGACAGGGCTCTTCAAGAGTAGGCATTAACATCTAAGTAGGAGTTTGTGCCCTAAAGGACTGACCTTCTAAGCGGAATAGACAAAGGCAAAGCAGTACAGCCCGAGGTAGGATTTATGAGAGGGAGTACTATAAGGTGACAGTGGAAAAGCAGGTTAGAAATTGGTTGTATGGAGTCTTGAATGTTGGAACAAGAAGTCCAGCTCTTAAAGAATGGTTAGGATGGGAACAATAATATTGTCTGGGAACAATACAGTGCTCAAAGAGAGGAGGCTGGAAGCAAGAAGAGCAGTGGGGAATCTATTAGTCTGAGCAGAAAAATGGTGAGAACAGGACTATATGGAGGCAGAGGGAACTAAGAAGGGAGGAGGGGCCATGATTTCCAAATATCCTAATAAGACAGGGTGACTGGATTGGGCTGGTGGGAGTAGGGTGGGAACATGGTGAAGAGGGAAGATGACTCAGCAGTTCTCAATGGCCCCACATCATGGTGTCAAACGTCCTGCCTGGGGGTGATGTGGTTCTAAGCACCTGCTCAGAAGGTGGCATGCCCAGTCAGGGTGGGTGTATCTGTTTCCCCTTTTCTGTGGTTTTCTCTCTCCCAGGCAGTTCCTCGCTGTCTCCTATAACCGGATGTTTAAATGAGTTGAACCTGGTAAAGTACAATCAGGGAATAACTTTGATTTTTGTTCTCCCACCCAACATCAGGAACCTTCTCAGCTGTTTTCTTTTCCTCAGTCACTTTGGGTATTTGTCCAGTTTTCTGGTATTCTCACCTTCCATACCATCTCAATTAAGCTCCAATATCTTGTCCAATTCATAGCCTCTCTTTCTACCTCTTGACCTAATCCAGGACTCCCTCTACCAGTAGTAGAATTGTCAGGTGTTCCAGAGTCCAGATGGGGAGAAAAGGGACAATGGGAACAGGGGGGAAGTTCTGTTTAGTTAGCTTGCTTTTTGGAGGTCTCTCATGGTGAGACTGCAGTCACGTCCCTGCCCTGCTCTTTGACCTAAGGAATCATGTTGATGCCACCTGCTATATGATTCTAGACTGAGTGTTGCCCCAAATAGCCATAAATTAACCTAACAATGCCATACACTAGACACCCTAACTCAATTCCTGTAGTTTAACAATGTAGAGATAATCGCTAATCAATGTCATTGTAAGCCAATGATAATTCCTGACAAATGACTTTTGTAATTTCCCCTCTCCTCATTTATTCATTCTCTTTATAAATTGGAGCCTCTTCATTGGTTCCTGGAGTTCTTCCCTATGTTCCCTGAGCTGCACTCCTCAACCTTGCCCCAAATAAACCTCTTTATTAATTTTGCTTCAGTTTCCTTTCTTAGGTCCTTTCTTAGCTACACTCTCAAGGAGTAGCTATCTGGGGCCTTCTCTGTGCCATTCTCTAACATGAGAGAGTTCCCTGCCCTTGGAGCTTTGTATTACCTCTTTCTGCTGGACCCTTAGACTGGCAGGCAGTTTTACTGCAGAGAGTCTTTTTATGAAATCTCTGTACTGGCTGCCTGAGGTTTCCATGAGGACAATGGGAACCCACATTCCTTGGCACCAACCAACAGTGGAGTTGCAGCCTCCTTCCACTGCCCCTTCTCTCCTTGTTCCTTGTGAGAGCCTCCTGCCCTAAAACTCATCCAGGTGGGGCCTCCAATGACACAAGTCATTCAGGTGTCCCCTCAGCTCTCTCTTAAGCAACTGCTTGGTCTTGGGATATTTTGCAATTGGGCAAAAGCCCATCTGGAGATGAGGTGTCTCACTAGTTTCATCTTGCTGTCCTCTTCACTTAAGCCCAGAGAATCTTCCTTATTGAATCTCCACATTTTTTTATATATAGTTGCTGAAAATAAGAGTTGTGGTCACTGTGGCATGATATCTCGTGCCTCTCTTTAGAATGTGGGAGACTTAGCAGCCATCTTGCTAAGCCCTGAAGTTTTAGCTGAAATTGTGAGTCAAGATTTAAAAAAAGAAATCTCATTTAACTTTCAGTCACGCTTCTCTATCTCTTTCTCTTTGGAGCCAACAACTTTCCCTTACCACCTAACATTCCTTCTGGCTCTCAAATGGGAGCATTCCTGGCTTCTTCAGAGCCAATGGTAATGGGTCCCTCACATCTCCCACACTGAAAACCATCATCATCTCATCAAAGGCTCCCTGGTTTAACATGCTTGCAGACACAATGTCCAATTTTGGTGAGAGAGGGAGATGTGGTGTCTCATGCACTATTAATCAAAGCATCCATCAGAGAATGAACTAGAAAGTTTATTTTAACATTAAATGTACAACCTGCCACTGGTCAGTCTCTCTTTCACATTCCTACTCTGAGATGGTCACCATCTTACATACATAGCAGAAGTGTAGCTTAACACAAAGAATATAGCTTCATCATCATCCCTACTTGAAACAGAAAAGAAAACATGTCTGCTGACAGGAGAATCTGGGTACAGCATAGTGAGGAGTTATAGATGAGAACATGTGTCTGTGCCCTCAAGGACTACCTCCTACCAGCTAACTATGACTATGTGATATTTCTTTTTTCTTTTCTTCTTTTTTTTTTTTTGAGACAGAGTTTTGCTTTGTTGCCCTCAGTTGATGGCTGTGTCATCATAGCTCACAGCAACCTCAAACTTTTGGGCTCAAGTGATTCTCTTGTCTCAGCCTCCCAAATAGCTGAGACTACAGGCACCAGACACAATGCCTGGCTATTTTTAGAAACGGGGTGTTGCTCTTGCTCAGGCTGGTCTTGAATGCCTGAGCTCAGGCAATCCACCTGCCAGAGCCTCCCAGAGTGCTAGGATTACAGGCGTGAGCCACCACACCCAGCAGCTATGTGATATTTTGAAATATGAATCTATATTATTTTTCCTCCTCCATTTACTCCCTTTCTTTCCCTTATTCAGGAAAGTCATCAGTTGTATGATGACTCACTGGCAGAAAGCAAAAAGGTGTATAAGATTCTTTAACTATTGTGTGCAAAATATGGGGCTTAACAGGTCCAGGAAAATTTTATAGAAAAGCTAAGAGGGAGGGCACTTGGTAGAACATAACAGAGCCTCTTGATCCAAGCCGGGGCATTAGGACTTCCCAATGCTCATACTTGGAAAGAATGTACCCTGGCTTGGGAGAAGAGAAAGAAAATTCTATGGACCATGGCCAAGGGCCTTGAGCATTGCTTCTTAGATATAACAGCAGCAAGATTCCAGAGCAATGGCCAAAAGGAACCAGAGAGCCTCTTAAAATATTTCTTGTACAAGCATGAGACAAAAGTAGTGAGCGGCCATCAGCCCTAAGGGAACCTGGACACAGAAATGAGGGATCATTGCTGATCAGAGACTGGCTTCTCTGCCTCCCACCCTGTCACCCGCTCCAACCTTCCCACCTTAAGATTCTTGACACTGCATAGACATCTGTGTAGGATCAACAAAAACAGGCTAACGTTAAGTTTCCTTCCAGTCAGAATGGAGGCTTAGAGTTAGAAATGACATTACATTATAAAGAAAAAGATCTGGGCTTTTGCACTGAGATTTCTACCTACCATGCATTCCTTCTCTGGGCCTCAAATCCCATAGAGAATATGATAGTAGGTATTTTGCAGAAGATGAAGCTCCAAAGTCACTAGCGAGAACCACAGCTTGAACGGGGGAAAGTGAGGAAGAAATGGGCTGGCACGCTTATCTTCCACATTGCTGTGCTAGCACCTTCTGCATGAGACTGGAGCTGCCACCTCAAATTAGTTGAGTAGTTGCTCTAAATGGCACTTAAACTTCTACATAGGAAACTAAATTTAGTTCCTCCCCATAAACACAGTTGTCTGGTTGATGGGAGCAGGAACGAGCATGGGAACTTGTTTTCAGAAATGTTTGAATAATATATGTCAAGGCAGTAACACAGAAGCTCTAAAAAGGCAGAGCTTTGCAGAGGGAAAGTTTTCACCTTAAATTTCAGAGAAAAATCAACTACAAGATGATGTAATAGTAGGAAAAGGGAAAGGGATTATTCCAGTTCAGTATTTCTGCCTAAAGGTAGTGAAAAGCAGAAGAAAAATTAACCAGGAAAACAGGGAAGAGGTTCTTGAGGTCTGAATTCAACTTTTATCTGAGAGGCCCTGCAAATGCAGAGATGAGTTAGGAAGCCCCTTTGCTTTTAGGGTCTTATCGTTGATGCAGGGGAGGAAAGAGAGAATTCCAGGTTGGTGCTGTGATGTGTGTACTAGAAGGGAATGTAGAAACTCAGAGCAGAGGGTGACAGGGATTGCCCAAAGGCTCAGAAAAGTTATGTCAGCAAAGTGGCACTTGAGCTTGCTTTGGAGAGTTGAGCAGTGGTTTGAGTTAGCTTGCCTGAGAAAGGCAGAAACGAATTCTCTACTGGAAGGAAGGAGTTTTGGAGATATGAAAGAGTTTGCAGTTAAATGAGAGAGCACCTTTTGTGTATTGGGTGCACTAAATATGGGGAAGGAAGTGGCAGGAGATGGAGGGAAGAGAAAGACAAGCTCCCACCGTGAAGTTACCATTCTGGGACCAACACAAAGCTCAAGATGTATAATTCTGCATTGCTCAGATCTAAAGCTAAAACCTTGTCCCAGCAGTGACTGTGCCAGTGGTTTTCTTAAAGACCTGAGAAAAACATGTTCATGGCTTGATAATGCTGAGAGAGAACTGTAAAATCAAAATTTATAATAGTGACACTGAAAATAAATTTTTCTTTTCTTCACTAAACTAAAGTGAAGTGCAGGTGTGTTTTAGTTAATCATTTCATTCGTCCATGTGCCTAGCAATGGTGACTCACCAGAGGACTAAAGAAACCTGGTTCCTGCTTTCATCTTATCTCTAGTATGGCAAGGAGAGACACAGACCACCACACAAAGCAAATCACTGCATACATGATATTTACTATGTTAAACTATTTTAAATTGCACATGAACTTTATGTCTACTCTGCATGTTAAAGGCGTAAATGAAAACAGAGACACTCTGAAAGAATAGATGAGACGTGTAAGCAGAGAGATGGGAACTCTAAGAAAGAATCAAAAGGAAATGCTAGAAATCAAAAACACCTTAACAGAAAGAAAGAATGCCTTTGAAGGGCTCTTCCTAGACACCTAACCCCACCCCCAGAGGGGGATAAATCAGCAGACATTTCCCAAACTGAAGTACAAATGGAAAAATAAAAATAAAAACAAGTATGCTAGGGCATCCAAGACTGTGTGACAATTCCAGATGTGGTAGAGAGTGCATAATTGGAACACAAAGAAGAAGAAAGATAGCATAGAGCAGAGGAATTATTTAAAGTTATAGTGAATGATAATTTTTTAAATTAATGGAAGACACTAAACCATAGAGAACACCAAGTATGTGTGTGTATATAGAAAAATCAGGCATGTCATATTTATGCTGCAGAAAACCAAAGATGATGAAAATTGTGAAAGAAGCTAGAAGGAGAGGGTGAATAAACGCTTTACCTATTGATATAATAGCGATAGTAGACTCTTCTTCAGAAAAATATTCAAGCAAGAAGAGAATGAAGTGAAGTATGCAAAGTGTTGAAAGTAAAAAAAAAAAAAGATCAATCCAGGAATGTGTAACCAATGGACTTATCCATCAGAGAGTGGAAAATATATAAACTTTTTGAGACACACACGATTAGCAGCAGACTGGTCCTGCACAGGTTGTGATTAGGAGCTCCACAGGGACAAGGAAAGTGATGCGTGGAGGAAACTTAGGACTACGCAATGAAGGGGTGAGTTTGGGGAAATGCATGAATAAATGCAAAATAAAATCATTTTTATTTCTCTTATTCTTAATTGATCTAAAAGATAAATTTAGGATAATAGTAACAATGTATTAGGTGATTACAGCATAAGTGAGATGAATGACAGCAATGTTATAAGGGATGCGAGGGAGGAAGTAATTTGTTGTAAAGTACCTCCACTGGCCACGAAGCAGAATAGTGTTGTCTGAATGTAGGTTTAGATGAATAGAAAGTTGTATTGAGGACTCTGGGGCATCCACTACGAAAATATTTAAAAGAGTTTGGTTGACGTGATAAGAGATAACATCAAAAGCTATTATATAAAATCTTAAATTGACACCAGAGGAGACAAGAAAAAAAATGCAATGAATAGAAATAGCCACAAATATGGTGCATATTAACCCAGTATATTAAGTGTGTATGAACTAAAAATATCAATTAAATGACAGAAATTGTCAAAGTGGATAAAAAAATTGCCCAACTATGCAATTCATAAGGACCTCATTTTAAATATAAATATTCATACAAGTTAAAAATAAAGAGATATAGATGTATGACACTAGATGTTATCAAAGGAAACTTACATACCCACATTAATTAAAGACAAACTGAACTTCAGAGCAAAGAAAATTATTAGGAAGAAGAGATAAATTATAATACAAAATGATAAAGAGGTTAGTTCTTCAAAAAGACATAATAGTCCTAAATGTATTTGCACCTAAGACAGAGCATCTAAACATCTGAAGCAAAAGCTGAAAGAACTATAAGTCAAAGAAGAAATAGAAAAATCTACTATTACGTTTGAAGATTCTTTTCTGTGTATAGGTCAAGAGGCAAAAAATCAGTAAGAACGTAGTTTGACAGTTAACTTGATCTAATTGACATTTACAGAATACTCCACTGGACAACAGCAGAATACTCATTCTATTCAAATTTACGCAGAGCATTTGCTAACAGACCGCATTCAGGGTAATGTGACTTTTAAACAAATTTAAAAGAATAGAAACTATACAAAGAATGTGCTCATATTAGAATGGAATTAAACTACAAATTAATAACAGAAAGATACCTGGCGAGTCCTCAAAAGTTAAGAGAGTAAAATGAACATTTCTAAAAAACACAGAGGTCAAAGAAGTCTCGCGAGAAATTAAATAGTAGAACAAAATAAAAATGACCATATAACTTATCAAGATTTGTGAGATTTAGTAAAAGCAGTTCTTCAAAGGAAATTTGTAGCACTAAAATTATACATTAGAAAATAAGAAAGGTTAGAGGTCAATAACTTAAACTTAGGAAACTAGAAAAGAAAAGCAATTTAAACATAGAGTAAGGAGAAGGAAAGAAAAAGATAATAATTCAGATATACTGACACCTGTGATTTCCCTAAATGTGGAAAATGGGACTGCATAATTTATGGGCACATATGTAAGAACTGTGTACAAATTAAAATGTCTGAGACTCAACACAATCAATAAAATCTCAATTATAAAAGGAAAAAAAAGAAATCAATAAATTTGAAAACAGGACAACAAAAGAAAACCTAAATCTGATTCTATATAAAAATCAGTAAACTTGAAATTCCTCTAGCCAGGCTAACTGAGAGAGAAGTTACAGGTTACCAATGTCAGAAATGAAAGAGGCATTATCACTAATGATCCATGGACATTATAGAGATAATAAGAAGTGCTATTAAGAACTCTTATAGCCACAAATTTTGTGACTGATGAAGTGAACCAATGATGAAATGGATAACATTGATGAATTAACTTTGAAAAACAAAATTACCAAAGCTCACACAAAGAAAAGTAATCTAAGTAGACCCATATCTACTAAGGAAAGTGAATCAATAATTAATACCTTGTCAAAGAAGAAAGCACCAGCTCAAATGGTTTTCACTGGTGAATTCCTTATTTATTTATTTATTTTTTTTGAGACAGAGTCTCACTTTGTCACCCTCCATCAAGTGCTATAGCGTCATAGCTCACAGCAAACTCAAGTTCTTGGGCTCAAAAGATTCTTTTCCCTCAGCCTCCCGAGTAGCTGGGACTATAGACACACAATGTCTGGCTATTTTTAGAGACGGGGGTCTTGGTCTGGCTCAGGCTGTTCTCAAACCAGTGAGCTCAGGCAATCCACCCACCTGGGCCTCCCAGAGTGCTAGGATTACAGGCATGAGCCGCCATACCTGGCCTTCACTGGTGAATTCTAAAAATCATTTAAGAAGGCAGCAATACCAATGTTTTATAATCTCTTCCAGGAAATAGTGGGGAACACTTAATAGCTCATTCTATGATCCAGTCTTATTCTAATAGCAAAATCAGATGTTGTCATCTTAAGAAAAACTACAGACATCTCTTATGAGCATAGATACAAAAATCTTCAACAAAATAGTAGCAAATCAGATTCAATAGGATAAAAAAAGAATTAGATACCACAACCTCATGAAATTTATTCCAGGTATGCAAGACTGGTTCAACATTCAAAAATTAACACTTGCTGGATGTGGAAATGGCTCACCCGTAGTGGCAGGTAGGAGGCTGAGGCAGAAGGATCACTTGAGCTCAGGAGTTTGAGGTTGCTGTGAGCTATGATGATACCATTGCACACTGTACTCTATACCAGGCAACACAGCAAGACTCTGCCAAAAAAAAAGAAAGAAAGAAGGAAAGAAAGAAAGAAAGAAAGAAAGAAAGAAAGAAAGAAAGAAAGAAAGAAAGAAAGAAAAGAAAAAAAGGAAAGAAGGAAGGAAGGAGAAAGAAGGAAATAATCTACCACATCAATGGGACAAAGAATTTACAAAAGCCAACACTCGTTCATAATAAAAACTCAGAAAAAAAAAATAAGAATTGAGGGGAATACACCCAACCTGATAAAGTATATCCTTAAAAACCTATTGTAAATATCATATTTGACCATGAGAGGTTGGACACTTTCCTCCTAAGACTACAAACAAGATATAAATATTCTCTCTCACAACTTCTTCTTTTTTTTTTTTTTTTTTGCAAAAGCAAAAGAGCCTTTACTCAAGCTCGAGCCAGGGCCTACAGAGTACCCAACCCAGCGGAGCATTCTGAGGGCCCTGATCTCTGGGTTGGGGAGGGGGGGGCTTCCGAAGTGCGTGGAGTATGGTTGGTTATTTTATTTTTTTATTTATTTCTTTTTTTCTTTTTTTTTATTTAGATATATGTATTTTATTATTCTTCATTACATTATTCCCCCCCCAACCCCTCCATGGTAAGACAGAATTGATTTACAGAAAAGAATACAGAAAACACCAAAGCTCCTGGTAGAGGGAGAGATTTCAAGTCGGGAGAGAGATGCTCTCTCCGTTCCTCTCCCGATCTTTCCCCGTCTCCTCCTCTAGGCCTCTAGCCTCAGGGTATATATAGGTGTATGGGTTGCTAAAGAACTTTTAATATCTTCTTTTCTTTCCTGCATGTCACTGCCCCTTCTGGGATGGGGAACCTGCAGTCTCAAAGCCACATGTCGCCCTCCAGATCCCCAAGTGCAGCACTCCCTCGACTGAATCCAGATTTCTCAGAACAAATTCCTTTATTTTAGTAAAAGAATTTGTTCTGTTAAATTTGCATTCAATCAAAAGACCTCACTCAAGGTCCAGAATGCCATGGGTCATTCCAATAAGTCTCCTGAATCGAGCCCCTTAAAATGAACTGCTTGGCAGGATTCTATTTTTATAAGTAATGACAAATATTTAATGAGCATTTTATTTAAGACAAACACTCTTTTAGGCATTTTGTACACATTGTTCTTAATCCCATAATAATGTCCAAGGTAGATA
The DNA here is from genome assembly GCA_963574655.1 of Perodicticus potto. Lineage (NCBI taxonomy): Eukaryota > Metazoa > Chordata > Mammalia > Primates > Lorisidae > Perodicticus > Perodicticus potto. The sequence goes on from CAUYRH010035835.1 coordinate 37,230, forward strand.
TTATTAACACTCCTTACAGACTAAGAAACTAAGGCTTAGAGAAGGTCCAAGTCAAGATCACACTGGTTTCCTATTCAACCCATTATAACTTCCATGTTGTCACACTGTCTCCATTTTCAGGTGTAAGATTTGTCTTATTTTTTCTAAAAGCATAACTTTATTTTCATTTTCATATTATTATATTTTTATGTCAGAACTTTTGTGTTCATTTTAACTAATATATTGTGCCACATACAGAGATAATATTTTATTTGATCTGTTTGTAATGAATCTAAAAACAATTGTTCCCCCCAGGAAAAAAAAAATTGCTGAAAAACAAAAGCTAATGTAACAAATTTTAGTTTCCCAACTGTAGTACTAATGGTTCACCATGTAGTGGGTAAAGCGCTGATAAAAAATAATTTCTTGCAAATTTCTGCCTTCACCTCCTGAAATAAAACATTTTATTGTTTTACCTCTTAAAACCTTTAGGGGATGATCATATGAGTAGAAGTGAGCATGACAAAATTTAGGTTTCTCTAATACATCCGTGGCTGTGATTAAAATTTAGGTTTCTCTAATACATCAGTGGATGTGATTTTAAAATTATTCAATTTTCTTTCTTTTGTGGAAATGATCTGATAGCAGACTTAAAATTCCATAGCACTTTTTAGGCTGATGTAGTTTGATACAATCACTGAATTACATTAGCATTTGTTATGTGTAGAGAGATACAGTACACAAGGAACCAGAAAACAGCACTGGCATTAGAACTAGGCCTAGCAGAAAAAGCAAAGTAATGTTTGATGTGAAAATTCTGATCTATAACCTTTATGCATTGATTAAATATACTACAGCACTCTTTAGATTTCCCCCTTAAATGATTCTAAGGACTTGAATCTTCCTTCCTTCCCTCCCTTGCTCCCTCCCTCCCTTCCTTCCTTCCCTCCCTCCCTCCCTCCCTTGCTCCCTCCCTCCCTTGCTCCCTCCCTCCCTTCCTTCCTTCCCTCCCTCCCTCCCTCCCTCCCTTCCTTCCTTCCCTCCCTCCCTCTCTCCCTCCTCCTCTCCCTCCCTCCCTTCCTTTCCTTCCCTCCCATCTTTCTTGCTCCTTTTCCCCACTCTTCCTCTATTTATCCCTTCTCCCTTTCTCCTTCCCCACCTCCCTCCCTTCCTTCCTGCCTTCTCTTTTTCACCCCTATTTGATAGGTAGTTATCAAGATGTATGTTTAATAGTGATAATGCTCTGGGATTTATGCCCAGAGAGAAAAATAAATTCATATTTACTTATACAAAAAAAATTCTAGATGACTTTATTCATTGATTCTTTTTCCCTGATTCTATGGCAATTTTATTTGCTCTGTTGATGACAAGTTAGTGCCAATTCTGTTGGCAGCGCTGTGAGTGGAATTTATGCTTATATTTACTATGAATGTTCAGTAGTGACTTTCATGCCTAAAAATTTTCATCTTCTTTCAAATTCTCTTTGTGTGTATACTAAAGGGCCCCCCAAGTCTATACCACTTGTACTTGATGCTATTGGATAATGTAGTTTCGAATGTATGTACTTTTACTTTTTCTATCTCATGCCACCTGAGAAATAAAAGAGTATTTACTTTCCTTTTGCTGTTGATATGGACCATAAAATCTAAATGCTGGCTAATGTGGAATTCCAAAGTAGAAAAGACCTGCGCTTAATTATTCATTGTTATACTGAGAGTCACTCATCCTTAGTTTTGCTTCCACCTTTGTGATTGCCTTTCATTAAAACTTTATGATCTAAAAAGACCTCAGTGAGAAGCTGTTTAATCTTTTTTAATGTAGAAATAATAAATACTCAACAAATAATGTACTTAACTGCAGTTCAGTGTTTTATGCATTACATCTTTCTTAAAATTATGATTGGATTTTTTTCTCACAGAGTCTTTTGGAAAGACTAAGGAACACATCCCCGGAGTAGGTTAGAATACATCTTCCTTCTTCCTCAAGTATTGCCATAGCATATCTACTATGTAAAGCCATGGACCTACTATGGAAGGATCTGGAGTAGCAGAGTGGAAAGGAATGAAGTGGCCAGGACTAGTTTCCCATTCTTTCCTCCAACTCACCTACAAACCCAATACTTCCTAATCCTCAGGGCAATTTTCAGGATCTGAACTTGTTTCTAGCCATAGTGCCATGTCTAGCACTTCCAGAACTCATATATACTGAAGTTTCATTCCGAATTTTTAGCTCTTGGGTCTGATCTATGAAGTATCAATCCTTGTGATTCCCTCGGACCATCTCTGTGGATACTGCCTAAGCTGAGCTATCTGACTAATGAATATTCTTGCTTATCTAGATTTCTTATTATTTATAATTAGGTCTTCTTAGAATTCAACAACCAAATGGATCTTTCAAGCATCCTCCAAATCTCTAATCCTTCGGATGGGTTCTATTTCTAATACTTATTTGGAATTTCACAATTTTTTTTTCCTATTATATGTCAGGAACTAGCAATATATTGAAGTTGAAGTTAGAGAGTAGAATGGGAAACAAGGAAAAAAGTCTGCTTCCTTGTAGAAATAATAGCCTAGTGAGGGAGCAAAACAGAAACAAAAAAATAAGTAGAAAAAAAAAGAAAGAAAGAACAAAAGAGAAACTTATTGGAAGTTAATACAAGAGCAATTAAAGAAATAAAATTCCTTGCTGATAGGGAAAAGTGTAGGCTAAATGAATGTTGACTTAGTGTTGTAACTAGAAAAAGGTTTTTCTAATAAAACAATTTAAATTGGAGCATGAAAATATATCTAAAGACTGAAAGCAAGAATATCATAAGGAAAAGAATATGTATGTAAAGACACAGGCAGGAGAATTACTCAGCATGGTCAAGAAACTGAAAGGCGGAGGATGGGAGAAGACAAGGGCGTTTGAACAGCACGTCGGCCTCCTCTCTTCTCTTCACCGCGCTCTCGCGGCCGGCCTGCCTGCCTGCCAGCCTGCCCACCCGCC
>CAUYRH010035837.1:0-32052 GCA_963574655.1 Perodicticus potto
TAAGGTGTGGCATGTTCCTAGGCAAGGCAGAGATCTGTGTATTTCTTTCCCTCAGATAAGAAGATAGAAAGACTGGACACGGATGATTTGGATGAGATTGAGAAAATAGCCAACTGAGAAGCTCCACCAGTCACTGGTGCCCGCCCTGGCGCTGCCCCTGCTTAGAAGACAAGTGCTTTCTCAGCACAGGCCTGGAGAGTCACCACAACGACAAAGGCACGAGCAGAGAGAACCTACCTACCTCATTTTAAATTACATTTGGATTTGACCAAAATTTCTGCAAATGGTGGGGGAAAATAGAAGGAAAATTTTGCATTTTGGAAAATTTAATCATCCTCCCCTCCGCCCTTCTTAAGCCATGGTTTCCCCCATCTTTATAGTAATCTGGTTGCTGTTGGTAATCATTGGCCCCAGGGGACTCCCTGCCTGTTTTCTGGTTTGGGGGGTTGTGAGAGGTCTTCATTTTCTGAGGAAATGCTAGAGGTAGTGGTCGTGTGAGGAGGCCAGGCAGGACATAGTGTGGCCCCACCACGGTGGGTGGAGCAGTGGCCAACAGCAGAGAAGCCCAGGAACTGCCCCTTTCCTTGGACCTCTCATGAGCATTTCTCCTCTCTTCAAGGTTGGCCTCCTGCTTCTGAAATCTATAAATGTTCCAGCTTATCCCTTTTATCTGTGCTCTGTTGCAGAAGATACCCATTTCTCCCCAGTGCACATTTTGGCTACTTTTGTATACTTCAGATTTTGATAGAGGCATAGAAGTCAATGGATCCCAGCTCCTTGGAGACTGGTCCAGCCAGCATAGATGAATCCTTCAAGGATCTGTCCTGCCTTCTCTCAGTTACCCCATCTGCTCAGTCATGGCAACCAGGAGACACCAGGTGATTGTCTGAACACATCTGGCTAAGTTAGTTGGTTCTTATCCATGGGCTGTCACGCTGTGCCTGAAGCTGAACAGCAATTTGGAAAGGAAGTTATGACCACAGGAAAACTCTGGACTATGCTGTTCATCCATAATAGTGGACTTTATGGGTTACTTTAATTCATACATTGTATGAATAAGGATAGATAAATTATAACTATACACACCATTATGCTAAGACATTTTAAAGTAATTATGAGAAATGCTTTACTAATCATGATTTGTTCTTATTTGTACTACGTATTTTTCTGCTTACTAGACTAATATATACTCATTTTAAAAAGTGTGTGTGTGTATATAATAAAGTGAGAGTACCTTCTCTCCCCACCTCTGGGGTCACCATTGCTGGCAGCTTAGTGAACATTATACCATGTTGTATTCTATTGGCATAAACCAATCAAGTTTTCGTTTACAAAAATGTGAATGTTTTTTTTTTCCTGAGACAGAGCCTCAAGCTGTCACCCTTGGTAGAATGCTGTGGCATCAGAACTCACAGCAACCTCCAACTCCTGGGATTAAGCAATTCTCTTGCCTCAGCCTCCCAAGTACCTGGGACTACAGGTGCCTGCCACAACGCCTGGCTATTTTTTGGTTGTAGTTGACATTGTTATTTGGCAGGCCCAGGCCGGATTTGAACCTACCAGCTCTGGTATATGTGGCTGGCACCTTAGCCACTTGAGCTACAGGCAATGAGCTGTGAATGTTCTCTTGATGCTGTTGTGCAACCTGTTTTTCCACTGATCAGAGTTTATGAGACACGTGTTATGTCCAGTACATATAGCTCTTCCTCATTCTGGAAACTGGCTGTCTTTCTAGCATGTGGCTATTACAGTGCCACAGTGAGCATCTTTGCTCCTAAATCTTTGAGCACTGGGAAGAAATATTCCTGGAAGTAGAATTGTTAGGCCAATTAAGCCTGCCAAAAAGTTTTTACCATACAAAAATATCTATTATCTTACCTGCTTGCCAACACTTTGTGCTATCAGTTTTTAAAACTTGCCAGCCTAAATAGCAAAAACAGATTATGTGATTTTTTTTTTTTTATTCTTTTTCTTTTTTTTTTTAAGTGAGGCCTGGCAAATATTCGGTTTATTGGATATCTGTATTTTCTTTTTTGGGGAGCTGCCCATTCTCATTTTACCATTTTATTATTAGATTGTCGGTCTTTACTAAAATTTAGCAACCTTTGTATATAGGAAAGTTAGACTTTGTTTTGAGTGGGGCAGCTTTTCTAGTTTGTTTTTATAAACTTTTTTTTTTTTTTTCTGAGACAGTCTTATTTTGTCACCCTCAGAGTACCAGGCCATTATAGCTCACAGCAACCTCCAACTCTTAGGCTCAAGTGATTCTCTTGTCTCAGCCTACCAAGTAGCTGGGACTACAGGTACCCACCACAGCGCCCAGCTATTTTTAGAGACAGGGTCTCGCTCTGGCTCAGGCTTGTCTCACACTTATGAGCTCAAGCAATCTACCTGCTTCAGCCTCCCAGAGTTCTAGGATTACAGATGTTAGCCACTGCACCTGGCCCCCAAATTCATTGTTTTTATTGCAACCCAAAATTTGACTTTTACCTTTTTAAGGTTTCATTTTTATTTTAAGAAATCTGGATTTCATGTCAGGGCTAGAAAAGCTTTCCTCATTCCAGTACTATAAAAACATTTATCCATGCTTTCTATAGAGGCAATTCTTGGAGCAGTAAATTTTATAAGTTCTTACAGATTTTGTTTTTTTAAATGTTGTAATTTTGCTTTCTGGCTGTGAGCAATTCTGGTCTTATAGAGGGTGAGCACGTGGCAGAGCTGTGTGGGCCTCAACCAGAGTCATGTCCACCAAGGCAACGGGTAAGATGAGCAGGTGTGTGAGTTAAGAGCAGGTGCAAGACTGAGTGTAGAGAAGGTGGTGCTGGAGAGACTGCAAGGGTAGGTGGGCTTGGGCGTTATGACAGGGGTTAGGGGAAGGGGTTATAGCAAGATGGAAGGGACTAGTTGAGGTGGGTGCTGTGAAGAGAGCCAGGCAGGGCATAGGGAAGGAGGAAGAGACAGGAGCTAGGCAGAGTCACAGCCATAGTTAAAGGGCTCAGTCGTTGACACCACTCTGACCCAAACAACAGTGAGACAGAAAATGGAAAAGTAGAAAACAGAAAAACACACCATTTGACTCAAAAACAAGATAAGTATTTTCATGGGCTGGCAATGGAGCAAAAATACAAAGTGGTGAGGAGGGCTGAGGCTGAAAGCTCCTTGGGCTGCAGTCCAGATAAGAGACTATACTGAATTTAGATCCTGTGGCATCAAGGGGACTCTGCACTCTGCATGCTTCGTCTTGGACTGACTGAGCCTGCGGTGACCTCCCCTGCGTGGTTGGACTTCAGGTGCATTAAGGCGCAGGCCCAGAAAAGGGATAGGACAACTTGGAGCCCACCTTGCAACAGGTAAGTGACACTATTGACTGCCCAGCTGGTTCTGTGATAACCCCAAATCTCTGCTGGGTAGGAGCCCCACAGTCTCTGACAAGGTCAGCCGATCTTGTTCTAGATTAACAGCCCCTGGAGATAGAGAGTTGGATGGAGCCAATTGCTATGAGAAAGCCAACTAGCATTGTGGGGAGAGAAAATCAGGAAGGAAAAAAAATCTTTAATGTGAACATGAAAATCAGAATTCCAAGTTTAATGCTAAGAAAACCTGCCAACAATATCAAAACAAATTCCCCCAAGATAAAATTAATTTTATGGAATGCCTGATAAGACTTCTAAGTATGTTGGGATGTTCAAAGAGAAAAAAAAATACATTTCACTTTTTAAAAGAGCAAGAAATTGGCCAAGTACGGTGGCTCATGCCTGTAATCCTAGCACTCTGGAAGGACTAGGTGGGTAGATTGCTGGAGCTCAGGAGTTCGAGACTAGCCTGAGCAAGAGTGAGATTCTATCTCTACTAAAAATAGAAAAATTAGCCAGAGGTTGTGATGGGCGCTTCTAGTCGCAGCTACTGGAGAGGCTGAGGCAGGAAGATTGCTTGAGCCCAGGAGTTTGAGGTTGGTGTGAGGCTCATGCCATGGCACTCAACCCAGGGCAACCTTTAAAAGGTTTCTGTTTAAAAGAAAAAAAAGCTTGGTATCCTAAGCCATGCATCCTGCTGCAGAGAGCCTGAGGACAATCCTCGCTCTCATCTCCTTCTATCTGCCATTAAAAACTGAAAAGCTGGCTCAGCGTCTGTGGCTCAACAGGCTTAGGCGCCAGCCACGTACACTTGAGCTGGTAGGTTCGAATCCAGCCCGGGCCAGCCAAACGACGACAGCTGCATCCAAAAAATGGCCGGGCGTTGTGGCGGGCGCCTGTAGTCTCAGCTACTTGGCAGGCGGAGGCAGGAGACTCACTTGAGCCCAGGAATTGGAGGTTGCTGTGAGCTGTGATGCTACAGGACTCTATCCAGGGTGACAGCTTGAGGCTCTGTCTCAAAAAAAAAAAAACTGAAAAGCTGGACCTAACCTCCCTGCCACTAGTAGAAAGGGAGACCAGGGACAGCCAGCTCCCAGCCTTGTTAACATCCCTTCCAATTGGCTTCAGAAGATTGTGTCCTGGGGTTGCATCTTCTCCAGAATCCTTGAAGGCTTAAGTCCCATATCTCCAGTGCTCTCCACTACTGGCTTCTGGCAGTAGCAGGATGTCAGCTTACCATGTGAGTAAATGAAGCAAGCATGTCACTGGAACATAGCTCATGGAGGGTGGCAGGGAAAAGGTGCACACGTAAGCAGAGAAGCCCAGGGAGGAACTTTGCCTCTAGCAGCTCTCTCAGAAGCCACTGTCCCATCCTGTGTAGCACCCACAGTTGAGATGTTGGGTCTGTGTTGTAGTAGGAGGCTGTGCAGAGACAGCAGGATATGCCAAAGTGGGGAAAACCTGGCCCAGATGAATTTGTCCGCAGGAGAGTAGGGATGGCCCAGCTGTGGCCCCAAATGCATCAGAGCCTCTGACAAGACCTGAGACCCTGTTTTCAGAGGCAAGTGGTTACAGAACAGCCCCTGTGGAAAGTTGCTGCCAGGAATTCTAATGCATTCCTCTTTTGGGGGAAAACTAAAGCGGAGACGGTATATTTTTTTTTCTTTTTTGAGACAGTCTCACTATGTCACCCTAGGTAGAGTGCCCTGGCGTCACAGCTCAGAGCAACTTCTAACTCCTGGGCTCAAGCGAGTCTCCTGCCTCCGCCTCCCAAGTAGCTGGGACTACAGGCGCCCGCCACAATGCCTGGCTATAAAATGTTCCCATCTGTCAGATGTGTCTTAGGGACTTAGGATGTTTAAAAGGCAAAGGTGTCTAAGAATCATCTCCCCTCCCTCCCATATCCCCATTCTCAGATCTGCCTTCTTCCCGTGATCATGTACATTTCAGAACAGGTGAAGGACTGTATGGTTTTGTTGTTCTTTTTAATTCAAAAAGAGAGAGGGAAGGAAATTAAAAACTGTTTAAATAACTATTGCAGAGGAGATCTAGGCTGGATGCTGGGACCTACATCTTCCAGAATGGGGATTAATGGTTTAAACAAAAGTAGAAAAACAAAAAAAATAAATTATTCTGCTCAATACTGTTTGGCATAATTGCATTGTTTTTCATTTTCAAAACACTCAAAACGACCTCTTCTGGAAGTGCTGAACTGAGCTGAGACTGACAAGAACGGCTAGTGCCTTTACTGTCTAGGACTGAGGGGGAAGCCCTGAGAGGCAGTCTGCAAAATCCCCTGTCCAGCCCCATTCTTTACTCCTCCTGAGCTTGGAAGTGGGAAACAAGACACAATGTAAGTTCTCAATATATTAATTCTGAGTGCCCACTGCCTATCCCAACCTTTCTGTAACAAAGTCCCCTGCTTGTCACTGTTCCCCCAGCCAGCTGCAGGAACTATACCAATGACCAGAAGGCTGCTTAGTGGTGTCAACTGAGAAAAAGGGGGGCATGTGTGTCATCATTGGTGGGAAAGGGGATCCTTTTAATGGTTGATTTGAGAGCTTCACAGAAGCCCTTTCTCTCTCCTAAACTTCCCTAACCTCAAAGGGTGAGCAGCTCCTTCTGGGGACCTAAGCTGGGTTCTGTTGTGCCAGCAGCTTCCAACCGGAACCCCTGATGGTCAGTGTCCCAGCCATTCTGGGTTTGGAAGGAAGAGGCAGGAGGTGAGCAAGGGGGCCCGTGGCAGGAGGCATGCAGTGGGCAATCTACTCCCACAAGGCTCCTGGCTACTGGCACAGCCAGCTCAGAATTTTTAAAAAATCTTTGTTGGTCAGCCATACCTGGTAGATCACGTTAACTAAATTATTGAGCCCAAAGCAAAATCACCCCTAAGCAAGCATCACTCTTTGGGGTGAGGAGAGGAGGAGGAAGGGGCATGCACAGAGCAGCTGGGCTCCCCCGCTCTGGCCTTCTATTCATAGTGTTGCTCTCCCTCCCTAAGCCAGCCAAAGATGAGCGGGAGGGAGAGAAACAGAGAAAGCAGCAGGGCCCCATCCCAGGGCAAGTTTTCCGATTTTTTTTTTTTCAGAGCAACAAGGCGGCTGGTGAGGCCCCAGGGCCTAAGGAAAGACGCTAAAAAGGTTGTGGGTGAACAGAAGGGGCCGCGGGCACACGTGAGTAAGAAGCACCTTACACTGGATGTCACAGGGCTTCCTAGTCCCTGCCCTGTTCCTTACGCCTATGTTCCGGGGTTGGGCCCTACGCAATATGCCACCCCCAGCAAGGGCGAGACGTGATGCGCCGGGGGTCAGATCAGAGGCCATTCGGGTTGGAGGCCCGTGGGGCGCCTCCACGACCGCGTTTCTTTGGTGGGTTTGCACTCACCCCCTGTGCCCGACGGACAAAGGAAACGCGGGGGCCTAGGACCCTGCGGAAGCCTGAGCGACCACGGAACCCGCCACTTCGCTGAGGGGGGGAAGCGCCCCCAGAACCCCCAGGCCGCTCCTCCACCCACAGCAAGCCCAACCAAGGCTCCACGGGACGCCGCCCCGCCGGAGTCAGGCCTCCCGCTGGCCAGCAACTAAAATGCTCCCAGCTGTCGAACCCGAGGGAAGTACCACCAAGGCCCAGGCGACCTCCCTGCTCAGACCGCAAGAAAACCCACCAACAGCACGGGAGCATGGTGATTGAACGGCCGCTGGCCTGCCCCCAGAGGCCATTGATTGGAGGGGAAGGGCCTAGTGCCGAAGTTCTCCTTGAGTCTTATGATTGGCTGGGGGAAACAAGCTTCGCCCGACTGTAGCGCTGATTGGTGCCAGGCCCCAAAGTCTCATGATTGGCGGGGTCGGCAGGCGCCCGCTGGACTGCAGCATGATTGGTCCAGACCGCGCTCTGGCGTCGCTCCCGATCGCACACGGGGCCACCGCCCTGGGGCTGGCGCTGGCTACGAATTCTGGGCAGGAGCGCGCGCCCGAGCTAGGGCTGGGAGGGTTGGCGACAGCGGGCTCAGTTGCCTCGATAGACCTCGATCTTGCTGGCCTTGGCCAGCATGTCAATAATGTGGGCCTCGAAGTCTGCGTCATGCACGCCTGTCTTCCGGAACTCGCCCGCGTACCGGTTATTCTCCCAGTAGTGGTGCCAGTTGCCCCGGCTGTCGGCCCCGAACCCGTATACGTTCACCTGCAAGGAAGGGTGGTTAGGGTCAGCTCAGCGTGCGACCTTGAGGACTGGGCAATGGACGGCCTCGGGTCGTGGTGGAGAAGGGGCCATAGCGAGACACAACCGCCTGTGAGGCTGGCTGGCTCAACTCACGGAGTACTGGAGGTACCAGGAAGAGGCAGGGGGACACCCAGGCCTGGAGCAAGGACACGGACTCACTTGGGGAGAGTCTCTTCCCTTTCCAGGTCTCCTTTCCAGCCCTTGCTAACTTCCGTTTTTCTTTTAAAATGGAGTACTTTTATTTGAAAGCTAATCAAGTATCCAGTACTATACAGCGCCCAACTTACTCGGAAAAGTGGGTGTGCCCTTGTGGCACAATAGCCCCTGCTACTAACCTGCATTTTTATTTATTTATTTATTTATTTTTGACACAGTCTCACTTTGTCACCCTGGACAGAGCGCCGTGGCTTCTTGCTCACAGCAGCCTCCAACTCTTGGGCTCAAGCGATTCTCTTGCCTCAGCCTCCCAAGTAGCTGGGACTAAAGGCGCTGGCTACAACGCCCGGCTATTTTTAGAGACGGGGTCTCTCTCTTGTTCAGGCTGTTCTCTAACTCCTGAGTTCAAGCAATCCACCCTCCTTACCCTCTCAGAGTGCTAGGATTACAGACGTGAGTGAGTCTACACCCACCCAGCATTAACCTGCATTTTTAACACGGAGTATGCCTGAAGCTCAGAGCTGTGCGGGGACAGCCATCTAGCTCAAATGTAATCACTCTTTCCATTCTATTTATGGTTATGCTTACTTTTTCTTTCTGGTAGGTAATATCATCTATATAGTGGTATTCTATTTCCTTTTTCAGTAATTTGGCATTTTTTGTTTGCTTTTGAGACAAGGTCTCACTCACTCAGTTGCCCAGACTAGACTGCCATGGCATCATAGCTCAAACTTTGGGGTACAAGTGATCCTCCTGCCTTAGCCTCCTAAAAAGCTGGAACTACAGGCACCCACAACAACACCTTGACTAAGTTATTTAATTTTTTTTTTTTTGTAGAGACAGTCTCACTTTGTCGCCCTCGGTAGAATGCCATGGCGTCAGCACAGCTCACAGCAACCTCAAACTCCTGGGATTAGGCGATTCTCCTGCCTCAGCCTTTGAGTAGCTGGGACCACAGGTACCCTCCACAATGCCCGGCTAGCTTTTTGTTTTGCAGTTTGGCCGGGGCCAGGTTTGAACCCGCCACCCTCGGTATATGGGGCCGGCGCCCTACTCGCTGAGCCACAGGCGCTGCCCTAGTAATTTAACTTTTTAATGAATTGATTTCAGATTTGGTAAAATCATGAAAGTAACAGTTTGGGAAATGTAGATCTATGCTTTGCAGCTTAGAGATGGGGGAAATCAAAGCCACAGGTTTCTATCTACAAAACACATTCCTCTGGAAGCTCTGCTAAGATCTAAGAAGGGCTGCATTCCCTCTGTTCCAGCCCATTGTTCCCCCTACTTACCCCTGGCTGCAGCCTACCCACCTCATCACACACATGCAGGGCAAAGAAGAGAACCAGCATCCCTGTGGAGGGGTACCGCCCGTGATGTTCAGTCCACCTGTCATGGATGTACTTGAAGAAAGCTGGGTTGTAGATCTGGACCTGGGAGGAAAGAGGTAACAGACACGTGAGGGGTTTGGTGGCCCAGAGATTCAAGAAAGCCTCTGAGCAGCTTTTTTCTTTTTCTTTTTTTTTTTTGGAGACAGTCTTACTTCTTACTTTGTCACCCAGGGTTGAGTGCCACAGCATCATAGCTTACAGCAACCTCAAACTCCTGGGCTCAGGCAATCCTCTTGCCTTAGCCTCCCATTTTTAGAGATGGGGGTCTCAATCTTGCTCAGGCTGGTCTCAAACTCCTGAGCTCAAGCAATCTGCCTGCCTAGCCTTCCAAAGTGCTAGGATTACAGGTGTGACCCACTATGACCTGCTCTGAGCAGCTTCTGCCAGTTCCTCCATGCCCACCAATGGACCTGTGTGTCCAAGTTCCCCAGTTCCTGTGGCCACTGCTAGGATCAGGCATCCCAGCAAATGGGGACTCAGAAGGTTCTAGAAAGTAACTGGGGCTCAGCGCCTGTGGCTCAACGGACTAAGGCGCCAGCCATGTACACCTGAGCTGGCAGGTTCGAATCCAGCCCAGGCCCGCCAAACAACAACGACGGCTGCAACCAAAAAATGGCCGGGCGTTGTGGCAGGTATCTATAGTCCCAGCTACTTGGGAGGCGGAGGCAAGAGACTTGCTTGAGCCCAGGAATTGGAGGTTGCTGTGAGCCGTGATGCCACGGCACTCTATCCAGGGTGACAGCTTGAGGCTCTGTCTCAAAAAAAAAAAAGAAAGAAAGAAAGTAACTGGGGCATACCTGACCCACAAAGCCAGGCACATGGGTCAGGTGAACAGTTTCCACTGATGTATGGCGCTTACCTTTTCTTTGTCCACTCGAAGGAAGGACTTCACTGGGGCATAGGTGCTGTAAGCAGATAGAAAGGTAACACTTCAGATAGACCTGTGGGACCCAGGGGGGGCCTCTCTTCCCTGCTCAGTCCTTGCAACTTCCAGACTGATCTGTCTCTAGGCTGTTCTCCCACTTTACTTCACTACTGCAGGGTCTAGCTCAGAAGCCTTCAATGGCTCCCCACAACATTTAGAATAAAACAGGGATGTTTTAGATAAGTGCTGGGGCCTTCCACAATCCAGCTGCAACCTCCCCCCTCACCATCTGCTGTGAGCTCTCCACTTAACTGTTCATCTAAACTCACATCTGTGTTCTCACCTGTGTCCTCTCTGTTTCCCTTAGTCTTGGCATAAGCTCCAATTGCTATTACCCAAACTGCACCCTTCTCTGAGGAGCTATGGCACTTCAGCTCTATGGCACAGGTCTCCCAAACACAACACTCTGAACACCTTAAAGTCAGTAAACTAAATTATACTTTTGTGTTTAGGTAAAACAACCTAAATGTCCATTGGTGTACAAAGGGATAAATAGCCTTAAAAAATGGGAAATTCGGGGCAGTGCCTGTGGCTCATTGAGTAGGGCGCCGGCCCCATATACCTAAGGTGGCAGGTTCAACCTCGGCCTCAGCAGAATTACAAAACAGAAAAATAGCCGGGTGTTGTGGCGAGCGCCTGTAGTCCCAGCTACTCAGGAGGCTGAGGCAAGAGAATCACCTAAGCCCTGGAGTTGGAGGTTGCTGTGATCTGTGTGACGCCACAGCACTCTACCAAGGGCAATAAAGTGAGACTGTCTCTACAAAAAAAAAAAAAAAGAAACAATGGGAAATTCAGCTCGGCGCCTGTGGCTCAACAGGCTAAGGCGCCAGCCACGTACACCTGAGCTGGCAGGTTCGAATCCAGCCGCGGCCCACCAAGCAACAATGACGGCTGCAACCAAAAAAAAAAAAAATGGCCGGACCTTGTGGCGGGCGCCTATAGTCCCAACTACTTGGGAGGCGGAGGCAGGAGACTCGCTTGAGTCCAGGAATTGGAGGTTGCTGTGAGCTGTGATGCCACAGGACTCTATTCAGGGTGACAGCTTGAGGCTCTGTCTCCAAAAAAAAAGGAAATTCTGACACAAGCTACAACTTGGATGAACATTGATGACATTAAGTGAAATAAGTTAACATAAAAGGACAAAAATGGATAGCCGGGCGTTGTGGCAGGCGCCTATAGTCCCAGCTACTCGGGAGGCTGAGGCAAGAGAACTGCCTAAGCACTCTACCAAGGGTGATAGAGAGACTCTCTCTACAAAAAAAAAAGGACAAAAATGGAATGATCCCTCTTACAGAGGCAACTAGGAAAGCAGAATAAGGTTACCAAGGTTTGAGGGGAGGGAAAAATGGAGTTAGAGTGTAATGTGTCCAGAGTTTCCATTTGGGTAAAATGTTCTGGACATAGTGGTGATGGTCGTACAATCATGTGAATATGCTGAGCTGTTCAATTTAAGATGGTCCCTTTTGTATTATATATATTTTACTACACAACAAAATGCATGGTGAGACAGTAGATTGGTTTTCCAAAGCTAGGGGCAGGTGGAGTGGAGTGAGGGCTGACATGCATGGGGTATCAGTAGAACTTTAAAGATCTTTAAAACATGTTGTAAAAGTAATTGTGATCATGGTTACAAAACTCTGAATATACTAAAAGTCAACAGATTATACATTTTAAGTGGGTGAGTCATGTGGCATATAAATTTTATCTTGATAAAGCTGTTAAACAATACTTAGTGAATTGGATTTCCCATAGTTCCTGGCTGTGATGGGACAATTACCCTCAAGAAAGTCCTCAGAAGGCAGAGTTCCCACAGTCAGGAGCCCTATCCCAGAAAGGAGACCCAAAGCGGATGGTCCTTTCCTCACTTCTGACAGGATGCTGGATGGCACCATGCAGAAAGTGACATGGAACTAACTGTGCCCTCAGCTAACTCACCATTTGAGGCTCTCCCACCTCACCAGCCCCTCTTGGTCAAAATGTTCAATTAAAGGAATTCTACAATCTGCTCCCCAGGAAGCTGCCTCCCAAGGTGATCCTGTCATCCATATTCACTCCCAGTTAACAAAGAGGCTCACAATCGGATCTGCCCTGTGGACAGGGCGCTGGCAATCCACAGTAAGTCCAGGGCCTTGAAGGGCACCAACACAAAGCTGACATTGGCAGGCAGGTTCTTGGCACTCTCAGGGTACATGAAATGATGGGTGGTTCGGCTGCCAACATCCTGCTCAAAGCCCACAGTTGGTGCCTGATTCATTCTGCAGGGAGGAGAGGGTGACATGAGACACTGGTACAAGATTTTTAGAGGACAATTTGGTGCTATCCATCAAAAATGGGTAAGTTTCAGGGTGGCGCCTGTGGCTTATTGAGTAGGGCACCAGCCTCGTATACCGAAGGTGGCGGGTTCAAACCTGACCTCGGCTGAACTGCAAAAACAGAAAAACAGCCAGGTATTGTGGCAGGCACCTGTAGTTCCAGCTACTCTGGAGGCTGAGGCAAGAGAATCGCCTAAGCCCAGGAGTTGGAGGTTGCTGTGAGCTGTGTGATGCCACGGCACTCTACCAAGGGCAATAAAGTGAGACTTCGTCTCTACTTAAAAAAGAAATGGGTAAGTTTCAAAAAATGGATAATAAAAAGTAGACTGAAGGCCAGGCACAGTGGTTCATGCCTATAATCCCCACACTTTGGGAGGCCAAGATGGGAGGATTGCTTGAAGCCGGGAGTTCTAGACCAGCCTGAACAAGAAAGAGACCCAATCTCTACAAAATACAGAAAAATCAACCCAGCATGATGATATGCACCTGTAGTCCCTGCTACTTGGGAAACTTGAGACAGGAGGATTACTTGAGCCCATGAGTTTGAGGTTGCAGTGAGCTAGATTGTGCCACTGTACTATAGCAGGGACAATAGAAAGACCCTGTCTCAAAACAACAAAAAACAACAGAGAACTGATTAACACACTTTGGCACATTCATATAATGGAATACTATGTGGACATCAGAATCAATGAAG
The DNA here is from genome assembly GCA_963574655.1 of Perodicticus potto. Lineage (NCBI taxonomy): Eukaryota > Metazoa > Chordata > Mammalia > Primates > Lorisidae > Perodicticus > Perodicticus potto. The sequence continues at coordinate 13,050 of CAUYRH010035837.1, forward strand.
TAGATTTACATGTGCTAGTAAAAAAACTATTCTATTAAAAAAAAGTGTTAAGGCTCAGCGCCTGTGGCTCAACGGGCTAAGGCGCCAGCCACGTACACCAGAGCTGGCAGGTTCGAATCCAGCCCGGGCCCAACAAACAACAATGACGGCTGCAACCAAAAAATGGCCAGGTGTTGTGGCGGGCGCCTGTAGTCCCAGATACTTGGGAGGCAGAAGCAAGAGACTCGCTTGAGCCCAGGAATTGGAGGTTGCTGTGAGCTGTGATGTCACTGCACTCTATCCAGGGTGACAGCCTGAGACTCTGTCTCAAAAAAAAAAAAGTGTTAAGTGTCCCATTTCTTTTAATATATAAATTTTAGTACTTACTATGTGCATCAAGAGGAAATTTCAACACAGGAAATGAGGGAAATGAAACAAAACATACTTTTGTATATGAATAGAAAAAGTCTAGAATAATATTAAAATTGTTAACAATGGTTACTCGCTCACAGCAACGTCAAGTTTCTGGGCTCAAGTGATCCTCCTGCTTCAGCCTCCCAAGTAGCTGGGACTACAGGTACCAATCCAGCTATTATTTCTTTTTTTTTGCGACAAGGTCTCACTCTTGCTCAGACGGGTCTCAAACTTCCCAGCTTAAGCAATCCACCTGCCTTGGCCTCCCAGAGTGCTAGGATTACAGGCATGAGCCACTGTGCCCAGCCTAAGTTTTTAATTTTTTATATAGACAGAGTCTTCCTCTTGCTTAGACTGGTCTCAAACTCCTGCCCTTAAATAATCCTCAGCCTTAGCCTTCCAAAGTACTAGAATGACAGATGTGAGCTATCGTACCTAACCTTTTTTTTTTTTTCAATACCAAGTGTGTATAATTTTTATGATTTTTTTCTAAGTGACAGGGTCTCACCATGTTGCCCAGGCTGGATTCTTTTTTTTTTTTTTTTGAGACAGAGCCTCAAGCTGTCACCCTGGGTAGAGTGCCGTGGCATCATAGCTCACAACAACCTTCAATTCCTGGGCTCAAGTGAGTCTCCTGCCTCCGCCTCCCAAATAGCTGGGACTACAGGCACCCACCACAATGCCCGGTCATTTTTTGGTTGCAGTTGTCGTCATTTGGCGGGCCTGGGCTGGATTCGAACCCACCAACTCAGGCGTATGTGGCTGGCACCTTAGCCACTTGAGCCACAGGCGCCGAGCCTGCCCAGGCTGGATTCTTAAGCTCAAACTCTTAGACTAAAGTGATCTTCCCATGTTAGCATCCCGAGGAGCTGGGATTAAGGGTGTATACCACTGCACCCAGACTACTTTGGTAATTTTTTTTTTTTTTTCTTTTGAGACAGAGTCTCACTTTGTCACCCTCAATAGAGTGCAATGGCATCATAGCTCACAGCAACCTCCAACACTTGGGCTCAAGCATTGATTGAGCCTCCCAAAGTAGCTAGGACTGAATCTCTCTATTCAGCCTCACAAGTAGCTAGGACTACAGGTACCCACCACAACGCTCAGCTATTTTTAGAGACAGGGTCTCACTCTTGCTCAGGCTGGTCTAGAACCTGTGAGCTCAGGAAAATCCACCCGCCTTGGCCTCCCAGAGTGCTAGGATTACAGGTGTGAACCACTATATCTGGCCTTAAATATTTATTTTTTGAGATGAGGTCTTGCTGTGTTGCCCAGGCTGGTCTCAAACAGTTTGGCTCAAACAGCCCTCTCACCTGAGCCTTCCAAATTGCTAGGATTATAGGAGTGAGCCACCGTGCCCAGATTATAATTTTGTAAAGAAAGAACAGAACAGCCTTCCACAGCTTCTAACTTACCTGGCTGTTCTGCCCTCTCTCCTTGGCAGTGAAAGTAAGATAAGAAGTCTAGTCATTCCCTTGGGCTGGATGGAAGCCTCTATTCTGCTACCCACAGAACCCTGTTCCTGGATTGCCCTAACACCAAGGCCAAGCAGAATGTCCTGAATTCTTTTTTTTTTTTTTTTTTTTTGAGACAGAGTCTCAAGCTGTCACCCTGGTTAGAGTGCTGTGGCATCACATCGCAACCTCCAACTCCTGGGCTCAAGCGAGTCTCCTGCCTCCGCCTCCCAAGTAGCTGGGACCACAGGCGCCCGCCTCTGCCTCCCAAGTAGCTGGGACCACAACGCCCGGCCATTTTTTGGTTGCAGCCGTCATTGTTGTTTTGGCGGGCCCGGGCTGGATTCGAACCTGCCAGCTCAGGTGTACATGGCTGGCACCTTAGCCGCTTAAGCCACAGGCGCCGAGCGAGAATGCCCTGAATTCTAAGGATGTCTACCCCGGCTATCTTTCAGGTGACATGCAATGTGCCATCTCTCCTGGTTTCCAGACAATGAGCACAGGCTTCCACCTCCCTGGTTATAGCAAGCCACGAAGGCTTCCACTTCCTTTCAACTTGTGCAAAATACAGGATAAATAAAATCAAAGCTCCCCTTTTTGGCAAGCATTTTACATAAGAGATGAACCTGCTTTAAAACTGTTGGTCTTGTCTTTTCTGCTCAGACTATTATGCAGACATTCCTGTCTCACACAAGCCACCGGGTAGAATCATGACTACCAAGGTGGGGGTGACTGTTACCTGGTCCTCCACTGGGGACACAGAGACCCGGGAGGAAGGAAGCGAAGTAGTCAGGTGTTTCTCTCAGCCTTTTGTGCCACTTATGTAAAAGCAGCACAAATGTTCCCTGTCCTTGCAGTGGCTGGACCATTAGGTGGCTGGGTGAGGGCTCCCTGCACTACAGAGGCTCCCATGCTGGTTTCCTCACTCCTATCACTTCCCCCCCACTCCCCAGCAAGGGGGGCTGGGAGGGCCACAGGCTGCCGTCCAGGATGCTCCTAGCAACATGTCTCCTACCTCTTTTTCCCTTCCCTGGAAGGACTGGAGGATGCTCTGGGGTGAGAAGCCATAAAGCCTAGAGAGCAAGTCTTTGTTTTTAAGCACTAGTCTGGCCCACACAGATGCCTAGAATCTTTCCTACAGAATCCTCTGTCCCCATAACAGGACCTAGCACCCGCCTCTCTCCCCAGATCCATATCTTGATGAACTGCCCCTCTGCCACCTGTTTCAGTGCCCCTCTGGTCTCTTGGTCTTTAGCATTTGTTGACATATCTCCTAGACCTAGAAGCACGGAGAAGTATCTTTTCACACCCATTAATAACTCTCAGCAGTTTGTGGAGCTGCTGCTGTAGTTCCACACAAAGACACTGGTGTCCTAAGGTCACCATAGCTACAGTCTGAATCTGCCTGCTGCCAAGTCACCCCCAGGGTCTGTAAAGAGGAGAGTAGGTTAGGGAGCAAGCCTTAACAGTGAGGTGTCAGCTGCCTGGTGTATGGCAAGGGGTAAGCAAGAGGTGAAATAATTGGGCTGGTGACACTCGGGTTGGCAAGGGCCTGGGCTGGGCAGGAGCTGGAGTGAAGGTGTATTCCTGTGAGGACCTAAGAAACAACTTCATCTTAGCAGATGGAGAAGCCAAGTTGGTCCTGCAGATCAAAGGGCTGCAGCTGCCCCAGGTTGGCTTCTAAAGACCCCCCCCATCTGCCTTCTCCACTGAACTGGCAGCCTGAGCTTCCATCAAATCCCTCCTTGGACCTGTCAGCTAGGATCACACTGCCTCCCACACCACAGGTAGCCCTGCTGCAGGGCCTGCCCCCTTCACTGCCCCCACCGTTGGCTAGGCACCAGCTTCCAAACATCTGGGAATGAGGGAACAGAAAGAGTTTCACAGCCTCTAAGGGAAAGGGGAGACGTGGCACTTTAGTGGGGGCAGGACCGTTTTGAGGCTCTGATTCATTCTAGAGAAGCCAAGCCCTGGAAGGATGCCAAAGCAGGACAGAGAGGATGAACTGTATCTCTGGGACTAGGAAGCAAAATATTCTAGAAATCTGTCTGTCCCTGGCTGCCTCCAGGAGCCAAAGCAGCTTTTGGGGGAAGGGGAATAGGCAGGGTGGATGTACTGCCTCGTTTAGGGTTGCTGTCTGGGTACCTAGTCTTTTTTCTTTTTTTTTTTTTGAGACAGAGCCTTAAGCTGTCACCCTGGATAGAGTGCTGTGGCATCACAGCTCACAGCAACCTCCAATTCCTGGGCTTAACGTGAGTCTCCTGCCTCCGCCTCCCAAGTAGCTGGGACTACAGGCGCCTGCCACAACGCCCAGCCATTTTTTGGTTGCAGCTGTCGTTGTTTGGCGGGCCCAGGTTAGATTCGAACCTGCCAGCTCAGGTGTATGTGGCTGGCGCCTTAGCTCGTTGAGCCACAGGCGCCGAGCCTACCTAGTCTTTTTTTCAATTCATCTGTTCATGGGGTGCCCACTATCTCCTAAGAAGCTGTGGATATATCTGGCCAGGTGACATAGAAATAGCTCAACTCCATCTGGGTAGTCAGCAGGGCTCAGAGAACGTGCAGGAGAAGAGACAACTGGGGGGAGGAAAAACTGGACGATCAGGCCATTATCTCACTGTAACTCAGCTCAGCTCTCCCAAGGGGTCTTGTTTCTAGGATGGGAATCCTCCCTACTTCCACACCATGTTATGCATACAGAGTCACCTCCACTGCAATCTGGGTCCTGTACAGACCAACAGACTGTTAATGACCACCTGAGTCACCCCTCGGAGAAAGCAATTCTGGGTCTACCCCATTACACCACATCTCCTAGCCTGGCCCCTTTGAGGGAGCATCTACAAATTTCCTTCTTCCACCTGGCCTGCCCAGCTGAGGACCACTCAGCTGTCACAGCAGACAAACCTTTTGGGCCTCCACCCTGGAGCGTCCCAACCATCACTGACGTGCCTAATGAGAGCTCCCACTTGGTGCAGGTGGCCTGGGAGGCAGGCGCTAGGAGGCACATGAAGAGCATTTTCCTGGGCTTCCCATGTGCCCCAGGCCCACAGAGTGATGGAGAGACAGCTGCCTCATCGGCCACCATCTCTAGCTCCCATCTCACCTCCCTCCTATTTGGAGAGGTGATGGTTGGCCACCATCTCTAGCTCCCATCTCACTTCCCTCCTATTTGGAAAGCCAACAGATGGAGGATGGAGATATTCTCAGATGGCTCTGGGATCCTGCATCAGGTCCATTCTGCTCTCTCCCCATTTACCACCACTTCCCAACATGAGGAAGGTCTTGCAAGGAATGTTGAAAGCCAGAGACATATTGCTGCTTCCTCAGTGTTGCTATGGAGACAGCAGCAGTTTCTCAGACAAAGCCCTCCCTTCTGCCTCCTGGGAAACCTGGTCTTTCTGCAATGCTCATCCTGAGATATGTGTGAAAACTGGGCATTTTCAGCATCTCTTAGTCTTTAGGCTCTTCCTTCACCAAGGAGGGGGATGGGAGGATCCCACTGTGGGATTTCCTGTCCCCAGCCAAGTTGAGAAAGGAAGTGGAAACACCTGGGCTCAGGAGCAGGGGCAGCAACCGTTACTCCCTGTTCACACCCAGGCTTGTTTGCTCTGTGTCTCCTGTCTGAACACAGCCCCTTCCCAACCCTCCCCCTCTCCTCACCGCTGGACACAGATGTCTGTAGGACGAGTGAGCCTAGAGCAAGCACACTGAATGGCTCCTTTTTGCACCGAGGGCCTCTGTCTTCTGTGAGTTTGCCAGAAAGAATCACCTGTTGCTATTAAGCAAGATGCTAGTTTAGTTTAGAGCCCTTGCTCTTCGTCCACTGGCTGAGATTTTTGACCAAACGTCAGCCAGCCAAGAGTCTAGTTTCTGCTCTTTTCAGAGGAATTCAGAACCTTGGAAACTTGATGTTGGCCTCAAGTGAAGTCTGGCTTTGGAATTCTGCCCCGCCCTCCACCACCAACAAACAAAGAGAGCCCACCTGTCCCGGAAGGCTCTGGGTGTTCCACAGCATGGTACAGTATCTTGCAGCTGACAACAAGGCCAAGGCGACCAGCCCCCCTCCTACAGGCTCTGCAGGGCTCACCTCATGATGAAGTTGTGTCCATCCACATCCTGCCCGTAGCCAGAGCCCCGAAGGTTGCCCGAGTTGCCCACAACGGCACAGCGCCGGCACTGGTGGGGGTCGCGGACACGGTAGGGGTTCTCACCCGGTACTATCTGGAACAGCTTCTCCAGCACCTCGTTGGTGTTGTGTGATTTGAACTGGGGCTGCAACATCTGCAGGGAGGGAAAGTAGAAGCAGGTGGAGGAGGGACTCCGGCCCTAGCGTCCGCGCACATGGACCTCTTTATCCATGGATCCATCAGGCAGTCGGGACTCACTGGTTATATGTAACTCCCACTGTTCAGGGACCCAGGACCCTGTTAGTCATGGAGCTGCTCTCAGCACTCACTGGAGGGCGCTCGGGGTCAAGGTGCCCGGCAGCACGTCCTCCAGGGATCTGCAGACCTGTGCTGCGGGGCCCCAGCGGCTTCTTTCAGGGGCTCCTTCCCAAGCAGCCTACAGGGGGCACCCCGAGACGGCCTGACGGGGCTACCAGAACTGCTTCCCGGGCAACGTTCGCCCGACACCCGAACGGCTCCCTGAGCCCTCGGGAAAGGGCGGAGAGGCAAATAAATTCTTTCACAGCCACAAAGGCTGAAATAAAACTGGTTCTCCCCATCTCCAGCAAGAACAGGAGCGGCAATCAAATGCCTACGGTCCAAACACCGGGAGCGGAGGGCAGGTGGAGCCCAAGGCAAAATGGAGATCCCCAACCCCATCAAAAAGGGACAACTGGGGGCGGCGCCTGTGGCTCATCGAGTAGGGCGCTGGCCCCATATCCTGAAGGTGGCGGGTTCAAACCCGGCCTCGGCCGAAGTGCAAAAAACAGAAAAACAGCCGGCCATCGTGGCGGGCGCCTGGAGTCCCAGCTACTTGGGAGGCTGAGACAAGAGAATCGCCTAAGCCCAGGAGTTGGAGGTTGCTATGAGCTATGTGACTCCACGGCACTCTACCGAGGGCGATAAAGTGAGACTCTGTCTCTACAAAAACAAAGACAACTGGGCTGGGCGCAGTAGCTCGCGCCTGTAACCCCAGCATTCTGGGAGACCAAGATGGGTGGATCTCTTGAACTCAGGAGTTTGAGATCAGCCACAGCAAAAGCAAGACCACCACCACCACCACTCCGCCCCACCTATTTTCTAAAAATAGAAAAACTAGCCAGGAGTTGTGGCAGGACCTGTAGTCTCAGCTACTCCGGAGGCTGAGGCATGAGGATCACTCAAACCCAGGAATTTGAGGTTGCTGTGAGCTGTGGACTATGGTCACCAAGGGACTCTGCCCCCATGACAGAGTGAGATTCTGTTTCATTAAAAAAAAAAAAAAAAAAAACCCAAACCCAAAAAGGGCAACTTCAGCTGGCTGTTGCCATGAACCCAGAAGGGCCCAATTTTCCAATTTTTCTAAAGAAGCTGAAAATATGCATTTCATGTAAAATATCCTGATTTCTAAATGTTACCTAATACAATTTTCTTTCTTTCTTTTTTTGAGACAGAGTCTCATTATGTCGCCCTCGGTAGAATGCCATGGCATCACAGCTCACAGCAACCTCAAACTCTTGGGCTTAAGCGATTCTCTTGCCTCAGCTTCCCAAGTAGCTGGGACTACAGGTGCCGGCCATAACACCTGACTTTTTGTTGTTGTCATTGTTGTTTAGCAGGCCCAAGCAGGGTTCAAACCCACCATCCCTGGTACATGTGGCCAGTGCCCTAACCACTGAGCTATGGGCACTGAGCTACTAATGCAATATTTTTAAAACTGAGTGAGCTTGGACTTGGCCCATGGGCCACCAATTGGTAATGTTAAAAATAGGGCTTTAAAATACTCTCTGGATGGAGCCATAACTCCATGGTGTGTGGCCAACAGAAGCTGCTCAAGGGAAGGGAGATCTGTCTGGAGAGGGAGTTTGGCTCTGAGACAAGAATTCCTATGTTCATGGCAAAAGAAGGTAGCTGTGGGGAGCAGGAGAGAAGCATATTAGCTGCTGAATTCCATCCTCTGAGCAGGGGGCCTGTCTGTTTGCTGGGTATTCCCCACTGCCCAGAGTCCTGTCCTGGCCCAATATGGCCACCATTGAGACTATGACCGTGGGCAAACCCCGGGTACTCTCTGAACCTTGACTTCCTCCATAAAAATGGAGGCCATGACTCTGAGCAATGGGCAGCACCCATTGGGGCTCCAGTCTGTCCTAGAAGGACCCATGGGGCTCCTGGTGACCCCTTCCTCTGCAGTCCCCGGCCTTGGGTTCTCTGAGAAAGAGGGCAACTTTCATAGAGTTGTTCTGATAAGCCTGGTCATCAGCTCATCCTCACATTGCCCCTGAACTGAGAAAAGGGGAATTCATGCTCTCTGAGAGCAGAGCAGGGAATTCAGGGAGGGCAAAGAGGGCCCCAACCCGGAGTCCACCTGTGATGACACATGGCAAGGCAGCCAGATGGCCTGGAGAGCCTGTGAGTGATGCTGCAAAGTCTGCAGGGCTAGGTGGAGGGACTCAGAAGAAAGGTGACCTACTGGGAGGATGGGTGGACAGGACCTGTGCACAGAATCCCTAGCCCTGCAGTATATGAGGCTTTCTCATCCCAGCCCAGCAAATGTAAAGAACCAAACAAGTGGCTGTTGTATTTACAATTATTTTGAACGACCATTTACAAATTAGGACGTTTAGTAAAAAAAATCTGGATTTCTGGGGGGGGGGGGTTTGCAGTTTTTGGCCAGGACTGGGTTTGAACCCGCCACCTCCAGCAGATGGGACCAGTGACCTACTCCTTTGAGCCACAGGCGCCGCCCGATTTCTAGGTTTTCTTAAAAGGTCAATGCATGCAATAGTGTGGGCTACATCCTTGCACAGCAATCACCCTGGAGCCAAGGGCCAGCTGCCTCCTTCATGAAGGCAGGCCCCCAAGGCCGGACACCTCACTTCTCGCCACCTTCTCATTCAGGACCTGTCCTCTTTCCCTTGCTACCTGCCTGGTCCAGGAGGCATTTCTGGCCTATGCCTGGCTCCTATAGGCACTAGAAAATACCAGTTCTCTATCCTTTCAGGTCAAAGCTTGCTATGCTCTCCAGTAATCTGTGATCCTAATATACAACTCTGATCAACTGGGCCTCAAGCTTTGTCAAGACTCTGGGAGCCAGAAGACAGGCCTACTCCAAAAGGGGGTTCAAAGAGTGACTCCAAACAGAGAGCCAGGTCCCTGGAGAGGGAGCAGCAAAGGGGAGGCTGAAGGGGCAATAGCTCTCACCATCCACCACCTCTGGACATCTGGGGGAAGGTCCATGTTCTCTCGGGTCCAGACAGGGGAGATTTTGCTGTCGAAGTGGCTGTCAAACCAGTCAGAGGAGCCCGCGTCACCCATGCAGCGGTGGCAGGCACAGCTCTTGCCGGCAAGCCCTTCCTTGCTGAGGCGCTGCAAGCCAGCATAGCCGGGCACCAGCTTCACCCGGTGGGTGCCACCCAGGGCCCCCGAGTCCAGGTAAGGCAGGGTGGCCATGCTGTGATGCGAGTAGGTGAAGAGCAGAGACATGATGAACACCAGCAAGAAGGCTACAGAGAGGAACCACACACGCAGGGAGCACTTCATGGTGCTGGCAGGCAGGCAGCTGTCACCGTGGCCACTCCTTTCCCAGCCCACGGAGGGACCAAACACGGCACAACCTGCCTATTCTGGCACTACGTGCAAAGGGCATAGGGGCACATGCCGTGGCAGGGGCAGCAGCAGGGGTCGTCGCTCACCTACTCCCTCCTTCAAGATAAGGAGAAAGCACGTCAGCAGGAGTGGCCGCCCTGTCCCTGAGCCACTTGGGCCCCTGCTTAGGGCTTCATTGGGTCTCTCCGTCACTAGCTAGGCCACAGAGGTTCTGCCTCTCCCGCTGGCCTGGTGAGGGGGAGGTCAGTCCATCCCAGCCCTCTAGTCCCTTGGGATTGCTGGGTGCCAGCTCTGGGGGGGCCCCTCTTTGGTGGCTTGAAACAATCCAGTCTGGAGCAGTTGGGGTCCTTGTGGTTCATGGGCAGACACCGAGGCGGCCCCTCGTCCCCTGCAGTGGGGAATCCTTGTCTTTCAATCACAGTAGAGAGCACATGGGCTTCAGGGGACCTAAGTTGTTCCCTTCAAGAATCATCCCCAGCTTAGATGGCCCACCCCTCTGCCAGAGGAGGGTAACCAGACTCCAACCCTGAGAAGAGAAAAACAGGAAGCGCTGAGGGTGTCAGAAGACTTTGCAGCAGAGACCAAGATCCTCCTTACAGTGGGTTCTGCCTTTCTGCTTCCCATTCGAGGCGCTGGTTCCTTTTCTCCTGGTGGCCACCACCCCTACTGGATGTGCATCGGGGTCACAAAGCACCTATGCCTGCTGCAGGGTCCTCTGGGGCTGGGAACAGCTGCTGCTCAGTGGGTGCCACGTCCGACACCGTCGGGTTAGCCGAGTATCCAGGCCTTCTCCCTCGTGTCACTAGCTCAGGCTGGGTGGCTGCTCTGCCCAGCCCTGCTCCCCTGAAGCCAGCCTGTCTTGCAGTTAGTTCACAGTAATCCACTGGCAGGTTCCCTGTCACTTGCCAGGCACCAGGCTGCTGCATCATGACCCTGAAATTGCAGATAGGAAAAATAATGTGCAGATAAATCGCACAGCACCCACGCCCCCCTCCCCACAGTTCCAGAGGGGACAAAGCTGGCAGGAGAGGAGATGCCTATTTAATCAGAGGGTAGAAAAAAGCAAGGGTTCTCCTCTCTAAATCTTCACAGATAGCATCTAGCATCGTTCTGCCCAGTCTGCATCCTCACTTCTTAGCCAGAAGGCAAACAAGCAGTAGGGTAAAGTGATTTCCCACAGTCACACCTCAAGTCACTGGGATACCAGGTTTAGAAAGTTCCTATCCAGCTGTGAGCAGTTAATTTCAGGTGAAACATGAGAAACAGCCCAGAGAAAAGTCCCAGGGGACTGTGAACACTGATTCCCTGACACAGTGTTCTGGACGCCCCATAGAAGGCCCCTCCCAGAAAGACAGGCTGGGCCTAGTCTGTGACTGCCCCTCTCCCAGCTGTGGATTACAGATGAGCCACTGCTGAGTAAGTTGGTGAACCATCAATAATCCTCCCAGCTCTAGTGCTGGGGGAGGATGGGACTGTGCAGGAGATGCGGTTGATGGGCTCAGTACCACACTTGGAGCCTGAGGCCCCATGCTGCCCTGGGAGGCAGAACAGAGAAAAGAGGCCACCTACAGGGCAGTTTGGGTGTCAGCCCTAAGGAAAGGAGCCAGAATCCACACCAGCACAGGGAGCCTGAGCAAGAACAGCGGGCACGCTGAGAGGCAGTGCCTCAGCACTGAGCAGGCCTCCACCCTCGCCCCTCTGTCCCCTCTGCAAAGCTGGCAAGCCTGGTTCTGACCCAACCCCTGGCCTGGCAGCCCAGCCCTGCTCTCTCTCCTTGATTAAGCTTCAGCCCTACCAGGGCTCTCTGGCTACATCCAACAACTGCAGAGGTGTCTTAGGCTCTGTGCTGAAGAAACCCAGATGTCAGCCTGGTGGCTCATGCCTGTAATTCCAGCACTCTGGGAGGCTGAGGCAGGTGGATTCCCTAAACTCACAGGTTTGAGACCAGCCTGAGCAAGAGCAAGACCCCATCTCTAAAAATAGCCAGGTGTTGTGGCGGGCACCTATAGTCCCAGCTATTCAGGAAGCTGAGGCAAGAGAATAATCACTTCAGCCCAGGAATTTGAGGTTGCTGTGAACTATGACACCACTGCACTCTAACAAAGGCAACAAAGCAACACGCCATCTCAAAAAAAAAAAAAAAAAAAAAGAAGGCTCGGTGCCTGTGGCTCAATGGGCTAAGGCGCCAGCCATGTACACCTGAGCTGGCGGGTTCGAATCCAGCCCAGGCCCGCCAAACAACAATGGCGGCTTCAACCAAAAAATGGCCGGGCGTTGTGGCCGGCGCCTGTAGTCCCAGCTACTTGGGAGGCAGAGGCAGGAGAATCGCTTGAGCCCAGGAGTTGGAGGTTGCTGTGAGCTGTGATGCCACATCACTCTATCCAGGGTGACAGCTTGAGACTCTGTCTCAAATAAAAAAAAAGAAAAAGGGGAAAAAAAAAATGTAGATGCCCTTCCATTTGTAACACCTCAAGTTTTAAGGTCAACCCAAACCACAAAGCCAGCAGGGAATAGAACTAACCCATCACAATGAAGAGGACAATACTCTGGGTGGGAAAATAATGCTCACCCAGTGTAGAAAATGGAAGTGGGCTTGGTACCCGTTGCACAATGGTTAGAGTGTCAGCCCTGAGCATCAGGGCTACCGGTTCAAACCTAGCAGGAGCCTGCTGAACAGGGAAACAAAAAAAGAAAATGAAAAAGTGAAGGAACTTACCTAAAACTACAATCTTATGAGTGGAGATGAGCTTGGGACAGCCAGAGCACAGAAAGAAGCCCATGAACTCCTTGAACTACCAGGGCTCGGGGTGAGAGGGGAGGAGAGACCCGGAGCTAGCTTTCCAAGGTCAGGAGTGAGGCCCGCCCACAGCCCTGCCCTGGGGTCCTAGCTACCTTCCACAGTCCCCAGGAGCACTGGGTCAAAGGTGCTTCTTCCAATGTTCCACTGTGCCCATTTGGCACGTCCTACTCTGGGCCTGGCCTTGGCTGAATGGTCTGTAATTAGGAAGGCAAGTCATTGTCTCTTCCGACCCTCCCTTTGCTGGTCGCCATGCCCAATGCCTCAGGAAAAGAACTCGTTCTTTAAGGGTCTTGCTCCCAGATTCCCATGAGCTGAGGAGAGCCAGTCCTGAGGTGGCCCTGGGAGGCAGAGTCCTAGCAGGTGGGCCAGTGGTAGGAGCGAGTGGCCTCAGCTGGGCACACCTGCTTCTGGCAGGGCAGCCCCACTATGGCCACTGGAGGCAGGGGCTGGGCAGAAGCTGGCACAGGAAGCAACTCAATCAGGGAAGTCACTAACTCTTTGGGATTCTAAATCAACATGGAGGGCAACTGAGGTAACTGTACTGTCTGCTTGGGGTGTGGGGATCCCTAGTTTCAACAATACATTTGGGAAGAGCACAAAAGTGGGTCAGCTGGCAAAGGTCATTGCTTTGGGAACCCTATGTCCAGGCTGTTCCTGGGAGCTTAAGAGGCTCAAACTGTTGTGTTGAGGGCAAATGGAGACACGAGGACAGGCAACGTGGAGCAGGACAGGATGTGCCCAGCCCTGTCCTCGGGGAGCTTAGGGTCTAGTGGCAAATACAAAGACAACTGGCAATTACAGAGAGCCAAGAGAGAAAACAAGAGTGTAAAGGGTTTCAGGAAGAAAACAGCCCAGCATAATAAAAACACAGCAAGGCCAGCAAAACCAACAAGGCCAGCAAGGCAGGGTGGACGTCAGAGAGGGAGCCAGGAGGCTCAGAGGGCCAGAGGGGTTCACATTTATTATGAATCCAATGGGAAGGTTTTGAGGAGGGACTGTCACAACAACCTCATTTATACTTTATATTTTTTATTTTTATTATTTTTTTTGAGACAGAGCCTCAAGCTGTCACCCTAGATAAGAGTGCCATGGCATCACAGCTCACAGCAACCTCAATTCCTGAGCTCAAGCGATTCTCCTGCCTCTGCCTCCCAAGTAGCTGGGACTACAGGCACCTGCCACAATGCCTGGCCATTTTTTGGTTGCAGCCGTCATTGTTGTTTGGCGGGCCCAGACTGGATTCAAACCTGCTAACTCAGGTGTGCGTGGCTGGCGCCTTAGCCCATTTAGCCACAGGTGCCGAGCCAATATATTTTTTATTTTTTGAAACAGTTTCACTTTGTCACCCTCAGTAGAGTACCATGGCATCGTAGCTCACAGCAACCTCAAACTCAAGTGATTCTCTTGCCTCAGCCTCCTAAGTAGCTGGGACAACAGGCACCCACCACAACACCTGGCTATTTTTAGAGACAGGGTCTTGCTCTTACTCAGGCTGGTCTCAACTGCTGAGCTCAGGGCAATCCAACCACCTCAGCCTCCCAGAGTGCTAGGATTACAGGTGTGAGCCACCTCACCCGGCCCTGATTTATACTTTAAAATGAACTTAGGGCTCGGCAGCTTGAGGCTCTGTCTCCAAGAAACGAAAGATTTAAGTATTTTACTACATATGAATTAAACATCAAAAAAATGGATTGTCCCAAGTGGAGGAACATGAAATACTGTTATTAACCCCCTTGTTGGGGTTCAGCTTAAACTTCAAATCTGCTTAGCATGGCAAGCAGTCTGAACTCACTGACTTTGTAATTCAGAAACTCTGAAAACCTTTGGGTGAGAAGCCATTCCTTCCCACCCAAACCTGAAGTGTGAAGTCTCTGAGGATGACTACACACTGGGAAAGTCATAAAATAAATTAACCTAGGAAACCTGGGTTAATCTTGTTTCTCATTCTGTTCTCACACCATATTTTGTGTGAGAAAGATGACTTTTATTTTCTCTGAAAAAAACACTAGGATATATTCATGTTCATCCTTATTAACTAAAGTCAAATCATTTTCCAAAGCATTGTACTAATTTCCATTCCCACCCTAGATGTCTTGCTCTTCCACATCCTCACCAAAGGCTTGCTACTGTTTTTAAATGTGTTTCTTCCAGTGAGTAGGGCGCTGGCCCCATATACCGAGGGTGGCGGGTTCAAACCCGACCCCGGCCAAACTGCAACAAAAAAAATAGCTGGGCATTGTGGCCAGAACCTGTAGTCCCAGCTACTTGGGAGATTGAGGCAAAAGGATTGCCTAAGCCCAGGATTTGGAGGTTGCTATGAGCTGTGTGACACCACAGCACTCTACTGAGGGTGATAAAGTGAGACTCTGTCTCTAAAAAAAGTGTTTCCTCCAAGTCAAAACTACAGTAAGATATCACCTCACCCAAGTTAAAATGACTTATCCAATAGACAGGCAATGACAAGTGCTAGTGAGGATATAGAGAAAGGGGGAACCCTCCTACACTGTTGGTGGGACTGTAAATTACTTTAACGGCCGCTAAGGAGAAAGTGAAGATCCCACAAAAAAAAAAAAAAAAAAAAAAAAGAATTATTCTGGCTCGGCGCCTGTGGCTCAAGCGGCTAAGGCGCCAGCCACATATACCTGAGCTGGAAGGTTTGAATCCAGCCCAGGCCCGCCAAAATAACAATGATGGCTGCAACCAAAAAGTAGCCAGGTGTTGTGGCGGGTGCCTGTAGTTCCAGCTACTTGGGAGGCGGAGGTAGGAGAATCGCTTGAGCCCTGGAGGTGGAGGTTGCTGTGAGCTGTGATGCCATAGCACTCTACCCAGGGTGACAGCTTGAGGCTCCATCTCAAAAAAAAAAAAAAAAAAATAGAATTACTCTATGACCCAGCAATCCTACTGCTAGCTATATATCCAAAAGAAAGGAAATCGGGCAGCACCTGTGGCTCAAAGGAGTAGGGCGCCGGCCCCATATGCCAGAGGTGGTGGGTTCAAACCCAGCCCCGGCCAAAAACACCAAAAAAAAAAAAAAAAAAAACCAAAAGAAAGGAAATCAGTATATCAAAAAGATATCTGCACTCCTGTGTTCATTGAAGCACTATTCATAATAGCCAGGATTTGGAATCAACCTAAATGTCCATCAGCAGATAAATGGATAAAGAAAATGTGGTACTTATACATAATAGAATTCTATTCAGCCACAAACAAGAACGAAATCCTGTCATTTGCAGTAACATAGATGGAACTGGAGGACATCATGTTGACTGAAATAAGGTAACCACAGAAAGATTTCACATGTTCTCACTTATATGTGGAAACTGAATATTAGAACAGTTAACAATTGATCTCATGGAGACAGTCGAATGATAGCAGAAGGTGGGAAGGGTTGTGGGGATGAGGGGGATAAAGTAGGGATGGTTAAGGGTACAAAAATATAATTAGTAGTTTGAATGAACAACAAGGTGACTATGGTCAATAATTAAAAGTTATGATATGCTAGGCTAGGGGTGCCAGGAACTTCGGGAAGCTCAGGCAGGAGAATCGCCTAATCCCAGGAGTTCAACGCAGCTGTGTGCTAACCATTATGCAATTGTACTCTAGCGTGGGCAACAAAATGAAACCTCATCTCTTAAAAAAAATTTTTTTTTTTTTCTCCATTGTCCTTCCTTGTAACGATGCGTGGGCTGGTTGCCTCCCAAGTAGTTGGGATTACAGACGTGAGCCACCACGCCCGGCCTTAAAAAAATTTTTTTAATAAAAATAAAAGAATGAAAAAACAAAACTAACAAATTGCTCCCAAGTTCATTTTATTTATTTATTTATTTTTTTGAGACAGAGCCTCAAGCTGTCACCCTGGATAGAGTGCTGTGGCATCGCAGCTCACAGCAACCTGCAATTCCTGGGCTCAAGTGAGTCTCTTGCCTCTGCCTCCCAAGTAGCTAGGACTATGGGCGCCCGCCACAACGCCCGGCCATTTTTTGGTTGCAGCCGTCATTGTTGTTTGGTGGGCCCGGGCTGGATTCGAACCCGCTAGCTCAGGTGTACGTGGCTGACACCTTAGCCTGTTGAGCCACAGGCACCGAGCCAAAACTTAAATCTTTCAATGTGAAGCTTGATGGATTTTTCCCTATGTCGACACTGGTGTGACCACCTAGTTTCAAACACAGAACCTTCCCAACGTTCAAAGAAGTTCCCCTTGCTCCTAACTAGTCAAGACCCACTGCTCCACCAACTTCTGTCACCAGAGGTTAGATTTACCTGCTCTTGAACATCATAAAAATATGCACGATATACTCAAGGGCACCTGGTTCCTTTGCTCATCATCATGCTTTGCAGATTCATTCATGTTGTTATATGTGTCAATAATTTGTTATTTCCCATATTTGCATATTTGTTCTCAGCATTTAGGTGTTACAAATAAAACTGAATAAACTTTTTGTCCAAGTCTTTTGGAGAACACATATGCTCATTTTTCTTGGGTAAATACCTGAGAATGGAATTGCTGGGTCACAGGATAGGCATATGTCTAACTTTACTAGAAATTCTCAAATAGTTTTCCAAAGTGGTTGTAACATTTTGGATTTCCACCAGTAGTGTATAATAGAGTTCCAAGGCCCATGGCAGTGGCTGAGGTGGGCCAGTTCTTCAGGTCATGAGTTTGAGACCAGCCTGAGCAAGAGACTCTGTTTCTACTAAAAATGAAAAACGGAGGCAAGAGGATATCTTAGAGCCCAACAGTTTGAAGTTGCTGTGAGCTAAGACACCACAGCACTATACCTAGGGTGACAAATTGAGACTGTCTCAAAAAAAAAAAAAAAAAAAGAGTTCCATTTGTTTCAAGGCCTTCATATTTTCAATCTTTTTAATTTCAGACATTCTGGTGGGTGTCTAGTAAACTCCAGCATTTCTACTATCAGGTACATATGAACCTGTGCACCAGGAGTTCTATACAACAATGTTCATGACAGTACTATGTAACTGCTAAAAACTGCGAACAACCCAACTATCTGTCAGAATAGAATAAACTGTAGTACATTCATACCATGTAGTAAAATTAAAGAACTCCAGTTTCAGACATCAACAGGAAAGACTATACCCCCAAAACCATTATGTTGTGCAAAAAGAGTAAGTCATAAATAAATGCTCACAGCATGAACCCATGAAAAGTTAAAAAATATGCAAAGCCAAGCAAGACATTGAGTGTGCCTCTATAGATAATAAAACAATTGAGAAAATCAAGGAAACAACCACAAGAGTCAGGAAATCCCTCTAGAGCAGCGGTTCTCAACCTGCGGGTCGTGACCCACAGAAACTGTATTAAAGGGCCATGGCATTAGGAAGGTTGAGAACCGCTGCTCTAGAGGGGAAAGAAGGATAGATAAACTCACAGAGGGGCCCACAGACACTTCAGGAATACTGGGTAATATATCACTTCTTAACCTGGGTGGTGGGTACAAGCACATTTTTTATGTTTACTCTTTAAAGGGCACACATATGATATATACTATATTGAATGTGTGATACCTTCCGTAATGAAATCTGAAATTATTTTAGGTTAAAACATGTTTTATTAAATGACTCTCTGACTGCTGTGTGGGCTAGCAGGGAGACCAGAGAGGAACTATGGCCACACCCGAGGCGGGAGAGGCGGTGACAAGTGGCTGGATATATTCGGAAGGGGCAGATGGAGGGTGCAGGGGGTTGGGGGTAGGAGGCAGACAGGAACCAGGGTGACATAGAGGCTGTGGCCTGAGCAACATGCTGGAGGGGAGTGTCATTCACTGATACAGAAAAGACAACAAATTAATGTTTGGGTGGGAAAAAAACAAGCACTGTATTTGAGAGAGGAAAATATAAGATGCCTTTTAGAGGCTCAGCACCAGTAGCTCAGCAGTTAGGGTACCAGCCACATACACCGGGGCGGTGGGTTCAAACCCTGGCCCAGGCCAGCTAAACAACAATGACAACAACAACAACAACAACAACAATAGCCGGGTGTTGTGGCGGGTGCCTGTAGTCCCAGCTACTTGGGAGGCTGAGGCAAGAGAACCACTTAAGCCCAAGAGGTTGCTATGAGCTGTAACAACACGGCACTCTACCAAGGGCGACATAGTGAGACTATCTCAAAAAAAAAAAAAATGCCTTTGGCAGCACCTGTGGCTCAAAGGAGCATGGCGCCGGCCCCATATGCCAGAGGTGGTGGGTTCAAGCCCAGCCCCGGCCAAAAACTGCCAAAAAAAAAATGCCTTTTAGAGGCATGCAAATGGCAATAGGCAGCTGGATACACCTGTCTGAGGCTCATGAATGAGGTCAGGGTTAGAGGGATGTATCTGAGAGTCATCAGAGTTCATTTTTAAAACTATAGGACCAGTGGTTCAGCGCCTGTGGGTCAACGGGCTAAGGCACCAGCCACATACACCTGAGCTGGTGGGTTCGAATCCAGCCTGGGCCCACCAAACAACAATGACGGCTGCAACCAAAAAATGGCCGGGCGTTGTGGCGGGTGCCTGTAGTCCCAGCTACTTGGGAGGCGGAGGCAAGAGACTCGCTTGAGCCCAGGAATTAAGAGGTTGCTGTGAGCTGTGATGCCATGGCACTCTATCCAG